>JBAJNP010000092.1:71650-147905 GCA_036877545.1 Yasuhikotakia modesta | reverse complement strand
TTTTTTTCTTTGCATAGTGTGTCTTGTACTGGAGAGGAAGTCAAATGAACACAAACACATGTATATAAAAGTGAGGCTGTGCCCTTATTTTTTTAGTTTCTGCACTAAATCAACCAATTACTGAGGCTGTCTAACATTTGTTTTTACCTATGCAGTTTTTTTGTGTGTTTTGTTAGATAAAATGTCCTGCTGACGCTTGTTTCCCGTTTTTGCTCGGAACAGCTGAATTCTGAGTGGCGTGTGAAAGATGAAACCAGTCATGTGACCTGAAGGACAAATTCATCCTCATCACATCCCTTGNCAACTTCCTTTGGGGAGACTCAGAGCTGATCACTGTGGGTTGTAAATGAGTTATCGTCATGGAGACTGTGAGGTCAATCTGTGCCAGTCAAAGCTGTAACTAACATAAGGATGAGCTGTGAGATACAGAGAGAGCGTCTCCTACTCGGATCATTGTGGGGACCCTCCCTGAATGCTATAAAGTCCCTACATCTGCAAATCGGGTGACTGATGGTTCTTTAGGGGAAACTTTGCAGCAATTTTATTGTTTTGTTCGTTCCTTTCACACATGCTCAGTTCCCATGAATGCCTTGTTTCCTGTTTTGGAGCCTGTATCTCGGGGTATGGCTACATTTTTTCATTTTTTCACTACAGCAGTGTAGTGAAAAAATGAAGTTTCCTTTGTGTTTTTTTGTCCTTTACATGCAATATTGTTTTTAAAAAGTTGCAATTTTTGAAAGTGCATTTTTAATTTTTTCAGGACCCCAAAACATTGTGGTAAACAAACAGCAAAAATGCACAAAAACTTTTATTCATGTAGATGACCCAACAATGATCTCTCCCTCCCAGTGCATCGACGTCACATGATCAAATGGCAGTTTTAGTGAAGATTACAGTGTCTTCCCTTGTGCAGGAAGTGATTCTTTAGACGTGTTTGGCTTGCTTTGCCTCAGACACATGCACACATCACATGCAGACACCGTGTGTGTCCCTGTGGCCACATGTACATGCCGTGCGTGCGTGTCCGTGTAGTTAATTCATTGTCACAGTTGTGTCTGTTAGTTTCTCTCTGGTTTCTGCTCGGGGCTCATGTCATTGAATAATTAAATAGCTCCTGAAACTGAAGCTCAGCCCCTCCCCTCCTCTTCCTCCATCTGTCCGTTCCAAACTCATTTCGGAGAACCAGCCGTTTTGCCTGCATGAGTGCTGTTTGTAACTGTTTTCTGTTACTAGATAGTGATCTCCAGTTGTATAATGTTGCTTCCCCTGTCTTTGTTTATCACCACATGGATGAGTCTGATAAGACTAATATAATCACTGTGAGTTTGAACTTCGCAGAACTATCAACTGTTAGGAGACAAAGTTTGAGAAAGTACTGAGTGTGTGTCAGTCTACAGCACTTGATAATGTTGACAGTGTGGAGCCCTATTGAAACCTATACATTCAAATGTTCTTCTTAATAAATTCTGTAATTCTGAAATAAAGCCTGAAAGTCAAATGAAGTTCTGCCCTCACTAGTGACCCTCAGCAATGATTTTATATATATATATATATATATGTCTAAATGGCCCTTATAGTACAATTTAATACCAATTGACACCCGCATACGTCTGCGTTGTATGGCCTGCAGTAAGTTGTGTGTTCCTGTGTGCATGGAAGGGTGGGGCATTGCAGAGGTCTTTCCTTTGTGGTGTAATTGGTACCAGATGGAGAAGTGTGTGAATACACACCGTCCTGTTTCTCAGATTAAATTGAAATGCAGGTTTAGATTGTGTTTTTGTGCACATTAATTTCCATCAGGCCTTAAGAATACTTTCTTTTCAAAATGACATTTTGTTAGATCTGCATATGTGTGCATGTTACTTTCTGCAAGCGTTAACAGCCACAGCGTGCATTCAACAAAACAACACAGTTCAGCACTGGATTCAGCACTCAAAATACACATGTGTGTAAACTGACAGCGCTATTTGTTTCAACCCTAAACGTGTGTAAACCTGCATGTGAGACCAGAATTTCACGTGACTGCAGTGCTGATTGGTTCTTTATAAAAGCTGTCTGAACTAGCTGATGGCATCAGTTTCGGAGACATCATCGTACGCTTGTTAAGATTAGCCACAGACCACAAACGTCTTTCCCATGGAACCAAAACTTTCACAGTTTTCTTTTCATCTGTCTATCTGCTCTCATCTCATGTTTTCTTGTTTTTTCTCAACATCCTCTATAAAAACATCATGCGGCTCAGTGTGTTGGTAAAAACTAGCACGCGTTTCGTTGTTTTGCACGACTTGAGAGCGTTCGTGTCCGCGTTTGTTCTCCAGCAATTCGGTTTTAATTCTTTGATTTGCAGAATCTGTTTGATTTCAGTGCTGTATAATCTTCAATATGACCACATTAAAAAAAAGACACCCACTTGTTTTTCTTTGTTGTGTGCGTGTATAGGGTCAGCAGTTGTCCTGTCCTAGAAAAAAACTCATTTTAAACATTTCAGAGCAGCCTGTAGAAAACGTTTGATCTATGTTGCTGCTTCAAAGGTCTGTTGTTTCTTGTTGGAATTTTTTTTCATGCTTTGATTGTGTTTTTCCCAGGGGCGAGTTTAGGCCAGTTTTGGAGACATGTACGTGTCTGCACGATATTCAAGACTCTTTGTTTTTGTGTATAACTTGTACAGTACAATATAATGGAGCTTCTTGTAGCGTGCATGTGCAGGCTGCACTTGGTATCTGATTCATCTTTCCATATCTCCTCTACATCTCTTGTTTCATCTTTAGCTATAAATGATGGTTCTTGTACTTCTGATGATGTCATCATCCTTGTTGTGAATTTGCCCAAGCGATGGTGTTTTATGGGAGCCAATAGTTTCCAATGAAGGAAGAAATTGCTAACAGTGTTTCTCCTCAGGTGGAGATCACCTGCTTTCAGAGGTTTTACTGTGATCCACCACATGTGCATTCCAGTTTCTCACTAGTAATGGAAAGTTTTTGTAATGTTCATTCAAATCATCTAGGTACTTCGTCAGTCTGTGTAGTTGCCTGTATATGGTAAAAACAGGCCCTGTGATTAATGGATTTTATTTGAGTGTGTTGGTGTGTTGATTTAAGAGTCACTCGGCCGTTAAAATGCATGTATCATTTTGCAGAGAAGGCAATCCCAGAATGCTGTGTGAAAATGTTGTTGTATTTTTATTAATTATTTGTTTATAATTTATTTGAGTTAAAGTATCTAAGTGTAATAATGTTTTACCAAAAATTTGTGTGTTATGTGTTTAAATGATTATTAGTGGTAATCTCATCTCATGTTAACATGCTAATACAAAATATTGAAATCATTCATTAGTTGTGACTTCTGTGCACTTTGAGGACCTGTTGTGTGTGATTTAATTTCATAAATCAGTGATTTATGAGATCCCAACTCAGTCAGGCTCAATATTGCTAATTTCTTTCCTTGTTCTTTACAATAGACTTGTAACAGATTTAAGAATGATTTTTAAGATTTGTTTCAGAGGCCCTAGACTTGATTCATTTTCTAAACTTAAAGTACAGACTGGAAGTTTCCTTTGACAGTGATATGTGTAAAGCCAGACAGCTGTAATTGGTCTGTGGTCGGCGGTGCATGTGCGTATCGCCCGTCTGCTGTGAAGCAGCTGTAAGACCAACATGCTCCGCTTCAAACTCCTATCAGACGCATGTGACGCTGTGTATCCCGCAGACCACATGCCCATTCTGGATACAGATGTGCACCTCCATGCTAACTTCTCATTTCCACCTCCGTCACTCCTTTTGGATCTATTTTAGACCACAGAGGCCACTGACACATCTCACTAATCTCCTGGTGGAAACCATTAAAGCTTTCACATCCCACCCACTTATGAAAGAAGTTTCCCCACAGGTTAGGTCCTAATTCAGACCTTCATTGACAGCAAAGTCCTGTAGAACCTTGAGTGTTTGTGATTGGCTATCGCTTTTAATTATGTTTTAAATCACAGATGGAACTGGTTCAAAAACTCTGAAGAACTTTCAAAGTGAGACTCCTAGTTAAAGATGGTTGCTTTTGAGAGGGTTTTGCACATGGGGAAATCCATTTTCACACTTAAGTGGATGCAGGTGTCTTATTGATTGTTAATTATCACAAACTCTTGGCTTGCAGTCAATGCAGTAGAAATTAACTGAGGGATCCAATGATCTGTGCAGAGTAACTTTGTGTTGGTGTGTCTCTGAATGCCAGTTGTTTAGAGTGTTGTGTTGTGATGGGAGTTGTCTGGATCTGTGAGTTCATAGGTGGCTTCAGGCTGTGTACTAGCACGCACACACGTCTGTAAAACAATTACAAGTGAGCCAAGTTTTGCTTGCCCTCAGCATGTCAGATATTGTCACACTGGTGTTCCTTACTGTGTGAGTAGAGGAAGAGCTCATGTTTTATTTACATTACAAAGCTGTTTCATGTGCTGTGATTCTGTCAGTGGGGTCAGTGATGGGTCCTGATGGAAGGAGATGTGCACTGGTGTGTGTGTGTGTGAGATCGGACACAGTGTTAAAATAAAATGTTTCCCTAAACTGTCAGAGCTGCGGCCTAGCGCTTAAAGGAATAGTTCACCCCAATATTAAATTAGCCTTTAATGACCCACAGACATTGCCACTTTGCGTCATATAGACAGACTATTCCTTTAACGCACACAGACACACACTTTCCCCATTGTCTAATTCCCTCATCATTTAATTCAAAAACCAGTTTCAGATCAGTTCTCAGGATATCATTGTTTTCAGGATAGATTTATCTAGATTTAATTGGATTTGTCCTTCACTGAGTGGGTGGTTGCTGGGGCAGTGAAAAATATGCATTGGGGGTTCTCATCTGTCAGGAATAAATCATACCTTACCCTGATCAGTTAGAAAAGTAATTGCTTTCTTTTCTTCATCCAGCTGAACAGTTTGAGTTCTCATTTACCTCCATATCACAAATAATAAGGGTTTAATAGGACCAGACATAAGCAACACTAATACTGATGTTTATAATATATGCAATATAAGTGTCTTTTGAAGTCAGGTGTTTCTCATACCTACATATAATTCTAATTTCATCTGCAATTTTAAATATGATGTAAAAAGTTAAGAATTTAGCAAAAACAAATGTAGCGAAAATGTTAAGCTTTATTGATATTGTCCTTGGTTTAAAAGCCAGCTATTGGTTTAAACCATCATGCTGAGGGCAGCTGGTGGAATCCCAGATCACTAATCCAAAAGACCATATTAGAGTGAATTTTTGGAAAGGAAGCCAAGCTGCCGTGTTTGCTGGGTCTTAAGTCCTGCCTGATCCATAGTAACGGAACCCTGCATACACTAAAGCTTTATTCACTGGGCACTTACACTTGAGTGCGGTGCTCTATCAACTGAACAAAGCTAAACTATACTCAGTATTTTTGTTTTGAGAAAGCTGTGGGCTGAGCTGTAACCCCTGTGGGCAGAATGTGAGGAGTCATTGACATCTCTGTGCTAAAACTCTGTGCYCTGTTTGTTTCTCTGTGGGCAGAGTGTGAGGAGTCATTGACATCTCTGTGCTGGAACTCTGTGCTCTGTTTGTTTCTCTGTGGGTAGAGTGTGAGGAGTCGTTGACATCTCTGTGCTAAAACTCTGTGCTCTGTTTGTTTTCGCTTTGAAACAGAGGTAGTGTGTTTCTGGAATGCTGTTTCTCAGTGTTTGGAGGTCTCTGACCAGTCTGTTCACAGGATCAGGTTATTTCTGAGGTCAGTATACAGAAAGCGAGAGAGCGTGAAACGCAAATCAGGACAAAAACAGCAGGGGAGAGACCGGCTCATATCAGCTGCTCTGTGTGTGTGTGTGTGTGTGTGTGTGTGTGTGTGTGTGTGTGTCAGGCAAAACTGCTATAATATATTTGTACAGCATTTGAGCACTATAATGAATGTGTGTTTTAACAAAGATATACAGCATGTAGTGTGTGTGTGTGTGAATAATTTATTATTCCTCTTAGGAAAAAATGTGATTCTTTATGTAACAGTGTTTGATTTTGAAAACAAATCTACAGAGAGAGAGACGAGGTATAAAAAGTGATGTAGGTGAGAAATCTCGCTGTCTAATTTTATCTTAAAAATCACACAACAGCAGCATATTCTAACCTTTACTTAAAGTGAGAACAGAACAAGTTTTAAAGTCCTCTCACTTTCTCAAAATTATAATAAAGGGAAACTTCTGAAAACTGTTTTGACTGTGACCTTGTGGCATTCACACAAGTTGAAGTGGTGTTACACAGTTAAGAGCATGCTTGTACTGTGGGTAGTATTTTTTTTTGTTGGGAAGTCTTAAATCATGTTAATTTAAGTAACTGTAAGCATGTTTTTTATGTATAAATACCATAAATTCTTTAAGAAATCTTGCATGTTTCTGTGACCGTCCTTGAGTCTGTAAACCAAAGAAAGTCACAAGAATAGCCCTGCTTTTGAAAGTTTTATAATATATGCTAATTTTGAAAAATCTGTCGTCCTTGTTGCTACTCAGTTCCTAGCTAAAAATATGTTCTGCTCATGAGGTAAAAAGTGAAGAAGTATTAAAGTTTATTTTAAAACCGTTTTTTTTCTTTCTCTTGTCTTGGTTTTATACAGTTGCCATGATGATGAGGATGCTGATGGTGATGAAGACGAGACAGAGCTGAGACTCAAGTGTGTGTGGTTGTGTTGCTTTCACATTGGGAGCGGGATTGGACCCCTCCCCCACACACACTGCATCCATGTTCTCCCCCGACCAGGAAAATATCTCCACATCCTCAAGCAAAGTGCCAGTAAAATATGGAGAACTCATTGTGCTTGGGTAAGAATGACCTTTGACCCTTGACCCCAGATCAGCAGGGAACAACTTCTGTCTTTCCCATTTAATAGTTCTAATGCTGTATCAGGAATCATGTTGTGATTGTGTGTGTGTTTGTTTCTGAAAATAGAGTCAGTTTATGTCCTTTGTCTGTTGTTGTTTTTGTTGATAACCATTATAGGAAGATGTATGTGCGATTGTTCTGGAACAATGGAGCACTCAGTTAGAAAACAGAGTGTTTTAACATGGTGTTAAAATACTACTCTGCCCCAGACCACAATGCACTTCATTGACTTTGGTTCGTAGAACTGATTTTTTTCATGTTTGGCTCCATGCCTGTTCTGTAACGCATTTCATGCTACAATCACATGCCTGGCTGGCGTCTAAAAGAGCTTTTTTATTCACTTTTTTGATTAGTTGTTCTCAGGGGTCGTGAGTTAGATTAAATCGAGGCTATTTAAAGTGTGTCGAGATCTCACCTCCATTACAGTCTGTGTTGGGTTACAGGTGATCTGAGTGTCGTGTTACTAATCCTGTGAGCGCAGCGCTGCTGAAACGCCTCATGTCTGCAGTGTTCCTGTGGCTCAGTCAGTAAAGAATTGTGTTAGCAGCGCAAACAGTTGTGCGTTTGATTCCCAGGCAGCACACATACTGATCAAATGTATAGCTCGAATGCTCTAGAAGTTCCTTTGGTTAAAAGCATCTGTCAGATGCATAAAGGAAATGTAACATGTATAGGTTTATTTCTGTTTTTATCTTTGTAGATATAACAGATAAACAGATTTTCTGGGAATTCTGTATGTTTTAGGAATTCTAAGTGTTTTGGGAATGTTATGTAAGGTTATTGAATTTTCAGCTCTGGTGGACAAAGTAACTTTTGAGTTTATTTGACCACACACACTTGCACATTCTGTTCCATGAGTCAATCTCCTGTCGAGAACCTCTTGGGAAAGTCATTTTCCCCCACAACCTTCTTTTCCCATAATTCCTCCCTCACTCTGTTTTTCATTGTCTCCTCCCAGTAACAGCTGACATTAAACTTCCTTTATTTGCACCTCTTCAGAGGGGTTTCCCTCCCTCCATCGCGTGTTGCTGCAGTTATAAGGAATGCAGTCATCGATGAGTTCATTAAAAAAAATCGAGGCCCTTGACCTGGGAAATACCTGACATGATCCCTGTGTCTGTCTGTCTGTCTGTCTGTCTGTGTGTGAGTGTGTGTCTCTGTGTTTGTGTGTCTGTGTGTGTGCCTGCATCTTAAATACAGTAACCACGAAATTCCAGCTCTGTGCTGATCTGTTATTTAGATTCCCATTTCTTATTTCTGTTTCCTCATACATAAATCCTTAAGACAACTTTTCACACAGAGCTGAAGCCATAATCTTGTGGAAAAACCCTGATGCCTTCATTGCACTTTTCTCAATGGCACGGCAGAGGGAATCATATTTCAGCTAAGGGTCGTGGATTTAGGAAGGCAGCCTTCAGAGAACTGAGCACAATCACTCGGCTTGTTTAGCTTGTTTACATTGCAACAATGTGGGTTAGCCAAAATATGTTGAAAATGCGCCAGCGACGTCAATGTATGTTTTTTAAGAGCCTTTAGTGAGTTCATGTTAAATCAGAGGCATAATTTTGTCCATTATTTGGCATTCAAATTCAATACTATTACATGACCAACATTCAAACTACATAAAATCACATTACATCTGGTGTCTTTCTGCTGTTTCCTCTTGCTAACCATTATCCGACTAAAATGGTGGTGCACTTTGCTTACTAAAATGGTGGTGGTCGCTTACCAAAATGGTGGTGTTACTTTGCTTAATTACTTTGCTTACCAAAATGGTGGTGCACTTTGTGTTGCTTGTGTAACCCTTGGCAACCTTAGAGACGGTTGCCATGGGGATTGTGTCACGTTCAGTATGTCATCTCAACCAGATACATAATTTAAAGGAAGCTTTGGGCTAAATACCTACTGTACAGTTAGAATTGTGTGTGTGGGTGTGGCAGTTCTAAACCCTTCCTATCTTCTGTTCTCCACCTGTTGTCTGTGCCAAAAGTTGTGATGAGAGGGTTGTGTGCAGTTTTTCATTGGACTCTCTCTCTCCCTCTCTCTCTGCAGGTATAATGGCTCTCTACCCAACGGGGACCGAGGCAGAAGGAAGAGCAGGTTTGCGCTCTTCAAAAGACCCAAAGCCAACGGCGTCAAACCGAGCACTGTGCATGTAGCCTGCACCCCACAGGCGGCCAAGGTAAACATGCACATACCCCTCCACTGAAGTAATACAGAGGCCTATTCAAAGACATTTAGCCGTTTTGTTCCGGGCTTGTAAAATAATGTGAGAACTAGGTGGGTTTGATCAACAATGAAATTGTGTGCGTCAACACACATCTGCATAGTGTTAACCTCATTGAATAACCCATCTGTGGTTCCCCCACCCTTACACACACAGACATTAGATTCTGTTTTACAGCCTCCCTAGTCCGTCATAGTCAGTCTGACGACCAAAATTGTTTTTACTGGCTCTCTTAACCTAAAATATATTCAGATACATGTAGTAATTGAATTCCCTGACATTTAACTTATTACTTTAAAAATACATTTTTGTGGATGTGTATCATGATTTCAGCATTAAATTTAATTACTACATCTAAAATCAATCTGTTTTTCTGTCTCTGTAGGCCATAAGTAACAAGGATCAGCACAGCATTTCCTACACGCTGTCGCGAGCACAGACTGTAGTGGTGGAATACACCCAAGACAGTAATACAGACATGTTTCAGGTACTGACCCATATTGTCTGACCTGGTTGAGGTCTGGACATCATTGAAGCAGGTCCACTGTAATACATTCACCTGTGAAGCTTATCATCTCTCTGTTTCTCAGATTGGCCGCTCAACTGAGAGTCCTATAGATTTTGTGGTGACTGACACTGTTCCCGGGAGTCAGAGCAACTCGGACACGCAGTCGGTTCAGAGCACCATCTCTCGCTTCGCGTGTCGGATCATGTGCCAGCGAACGCCCCCTTACACCGCCCGCATCTATGCGGCCGGGTTCGACTCCTCCAAAAACATCTTCCTGGGGGTGAGAGAGCGGAAAATACATGACTGCTGAAAAAGAGAAACTTTATATGTTTAAATAAGAGCAATGCCATATTTACAGAGACAAGATACATTTGTGATTGGTTTGAAACCAACGTGACCAATAAAAGTAAATTCAGATTTAAAACGGAGTGAAAATGTTTGTGCTGTTTGTTCGACATTTTAAAGTTTACATTCACACTAAAGTTTTGTTTTGATGTTTATTTTGTGAATAAAGTGCTAGTAACATGTTTTTTTTTCACTTCTCAGGAGAAGGCAGCGAAGTGGAAGACATCAGATGGACAGATGGATGGTCTGACAACTAACGGTGTGTTGGTGATGCATCCGCGGCACGGATTCATGGAGGACTCCAAACCCGGCGTGTGGAGAGAGATCTCAGTGTGTGGAAATGTGTTCACCCTCAGAGAGACCCGCTCGGCTCAGCAGAGAGGAAAGATGGTCAGTGCTGTTGTTTCAAAATTACTAAAATCCTTTTTATATTTTATATTCTTTTTTATTTGTGTGTGTGTGTGTGTGTACACACTCCAGACAAAAAGGACGTAAATGTCAGCCCGTGTTTGTAAAGGGAGCTGTAATACAGGCAGGGTTATGAAATTCAAGCTGTGTTAAACACATGATTCCCTGCAAGACGGGACATTAGGGCACTTCAGTTCTGTTGACCGGTTGCTGTGGGACGCAGTTGCCACGGTAATGGCTTAGACAAGTATTTTCTTCCCTGTCAGATATAACACAAAGCTGTAAGGTGATCTAGAGTTGATCCATTAAGTACATCAGACATCCCCTGTGGTCATAGCATGTCATTATCTTCAACATTCATGTGATCCAACTGACCTAACAGAAGCCTGTAAAACCAACCGTGGTGTGGTTGACCACATTGAGGAAAACTAATCAAGCCTCTCTGACACACACACACACCCACTACAAATACAGGGCTTCAGAGGCGCCTCGCTAATCTGGCTTGTCACAGACAGAACAAACACACTTCTGGTGCTAAAGCGTTGCTCCTGAGAAATCCAACTACTGGCCCAACACCAGCTACAGCTGCCTCAGTGCTGGCCAATCACCAACTGAGCTGCTATGGAGATGTACAGAACAGATCAGGTTAAACAGAGGTCAAATACTGCTTGTCTGACATTTTGTGTCTCTGATTTTTATAGTCAGTGCTTGTACGCAAGTGAACTTGTATTTCACGGGTCTCTAATCCTTGTTGTTTTGTGCAAGTTTGTGTAATGGTTTTAATTTAAGTTGCTTTTTCTTAGTTAGTATCTTACAACTAATATGTTGTAGCATATTTATGATACGTTTACTGGAATTTGTCCAAATATAGCAGTTTTAATCCAAATGTTCAGTGTCTCTCAGTCCTTGACAAATATGCATTTGTACATGTGTCTCATTTAATTATATCATTTTATGAGAGATTAAGGTGAAAATTAGACTGTGAAAAGGGCACACGTAGCATACCAGACACACAAACACACACAAACTGGCTCAGAATCCCAAAAGCAAAATATTTGTAACTGCACTCAGTCACCTTCACACACTGCAGCCAGACACACACTGCACCAATACGCTGTGTTCATACAGCTGTGTGTGTGTGTGTGTGTGTGTAAGAGAGAGAGAGGCGTGGCTAATGCAGTATGATAAAGGTTACTAAACTAAAGGCTGATCAAGGACGATTCGCTGCAGCCTGTGAAGTCTGTCACTAGCATAACTGACAGTATTCAGTGATGTATATTTATATCACTGGGTGTGTTCATATTGTATTTTAATCTGTCTGTTCATCACATGCTGACAGGCTTCCTCTTTACTGGTTAAACAGGTCTGTTATTGTAACAACTGGTAGTTTTGTTATTTTATTGTTTTGGCATGTGTAAAATCTCTTTAATGTGTGACCGTTTGGACCTACTGCCCCCTGCAGGCACATTCAACACTGTACCTCCTCATAGCAACTGCTTGGATTTAATGTAATTAGTTTTTATATGCATTTGTTTCACTTAATAGGGACCATGTGTAAAATTGTTTATTTTAAAAAGATAAGACCTATCTCCAGGGTTCCTATTATTGTGGAAGCACTTTTTCTCAGTCTGATGAAGTCATAGAAATAACCAATGTTTCTTGTAACAAAAGGTCATGGAATTTTTATTGTAAACATTTTTCTAGTTTTGCAGTATATTGTCTGGTAGAATTGTTCAGTATCTGTGAGTGCAATGTCTGTAATGTGTGTGTGTGTGTCTCTCTCTCTCTCTCTCTCTGTAGGTGGAAAATGAGACACAAGAGTTGGTAGACGGCTCTTTGATCGATCTCTGCGGAGCGACTCTTTTGTGGCGCACAGCCGAGGGTCTTTCCCGCACTCCCACCGTCAAACACCTGGAGGCACTCCGTCAGGAGCTGAACGCCGCCCGACCCCAGTGCCCCGTGGGTTTTAACACCCTCGCCTTCCCCAGCATGCGGAGGAAGGACATAGTGGACGAGAAGCAGCCCTGGGTCTACTTGAACTGCGGCCATGTTCACGGCTACCACAACTGGGGGAACCGTGACGCTGAGCGGGACGGAAGAGAGGGCCGGGAACGGGAATGTCCCATGTGCCGCGCCCGAGGGCCTTACGTTCCCCTGTGGCTGGGCTGTGAGGCGGGGTTTTACCTGGATGCGGCCCCGCCCACTCACGCGTTCAGTCCGTGCGGACACGTGTGCTCGGAAAAGACAGCAGCGTACTGGAGCCAGATTCCCCTTCCTCACGGAACGCACACTTTTCACGCCGCCTGTCCCTTCTGTGCCCAGCAGCTCAACGGTGAGCTGGGATACATCAAACTGATCTTCCAGGGGCCTGTGGATTAAACGCACCTGCCTGCGACCTCATGCCCCGTAACCACAGCCTGCTGTGCTTGTGAAAAACATCAATCAGGCTGCTTCTGTTTCTCTTCCTGATCCTGTAATTTGCTTTTCTTTTTATAAAGCTGACATTTTCTGCGCTCTCAGACTGTTTTTTCCTCCTCTGGTTTGTAAGTGACCTTTATACTGCTTTTTCAAACAAAAAGAAAAACAAAGAGATATATATTTTCAAATATAATAAGTCAAAGCAAAAAAAAAAGAGGAAAATAGTGGAGCTTATGCACACCCATGCTGGAGCGTTTTGATTGGGTGACATCTGCTTTTTCATGCAAATGGTGGGTGTGGCTGTAGTAAATGGTGATATGTACAGTGATTTGCTAACAGTAAAATTTGGTGTTACAGAGGCAATACACCATCTTTGTTTGTGACGAGCTAACAGAAGAGTCTATTTGTACACAAATCATTCAACAACTCATTTTGTTTCACAAAGCAAATACATTACAGAAAGTTACTTCCCGTATAATTCCAATTCGTCTAACTTAAATACTTGTAAAAGTTTTTATTTATGCACAATGTCAATGTTTATCAAAGATAATTATCGGTGTGTTCTTGGGGAGTTAAGTTTTATGTAACTGTTTGTTTAAATTTTGTTGATGTTTTCTTTCTGATGTCATGTCTACATGTAGCACTCAGTCTTTTTCTGTTCTGTGGTTTGTCATATATGTAGGTAACACCATTATGTGTGTGTAAAATATTCTTTGCAATAGTTTTAAAGTAATAAGGATTCACTCAGAGAAAATTATTGCTCAACTCCAGAAACATCAGAAGAACTTCCAGCCAGGCCTGAATGTTTCCTCATCCCTTTAATCACAGGCCAAAACCACAAACCCTGTCAGCGTGTGTTTGCGAAAAATTGTGTGTATAGGTCAGCTATTAATATCCCTTCTCTTACATTGGGCCTTTATCTACAGATAAGCCGAGCCCTAAATCTGTTTGGAGATATTAGAGGTGTTGGGAAATACATAGTTACACATAAATAGTTTGTGCTGTTGTTACCAGAGAGTCACACTAATACCGTGTTTCTTAACTGGTTTTGTTTTAAGTTTTGAACATCAGTTGGTGATTTTTGCTAAATTATCAACAAAACATTGACTGAGTAGAAATATTTACTATTTTATTTTCTAATTGTCTCTTGGGATTCAGCAGTTTTGACAGCCAGTAATTTACCCCATGAACAGTGTTATCATTATTCATCATTATTACACCCCTATTTAATGGGTGAAACCAGTCCTGATTTGGCTACAAATTGGCAAATTAATTTGCACTGGTTTTCTATAGTGTTTGATTGAATTGCAGCACAATGATATGAAAAGCATATTGATACATTTTTATGGTATTCAGACTGGCTGTAATCCCAACACCTATTTGAAACATGGGCCCAGCAAGATCAGAAGTCTTTTAACTGGGTCGTTTTTATTGAAGTCATATTTTCTTTCTACTCCTACATCAAATGCAGCCTGTGTGTTAACATCTGTTTGCAAGCAAATTTTAATTCTCTTTTAAGAATTAACTTCCGTTCCTGAATATGCTAATATATTTGAATTTGAATTAATGTAACAACATTTGATTTGATTTAATGTATGTACTGTCATATGTACAGTGTGAATGTGTTAAATGTACTGTACTCTGTTTTGTGTAAGACTCTGGATTGCATATGTCGAGTCCAAAGTGTTGAGAATTCCAGAATTCTGTGAAATGGATTCGGACATTCTTCCCAGCTGTGGATTCCACACCGTTCCAGAGACTGTTCAATTCCTGCTGTTCGGAACAGCAAGCAGACACGGCATGCTCACCTCAGGGAGATTCCTGGAAACCAGGGCATGTGTTCATGAAGTATTTCAGATCCAGGCAGCCGATCTGAAATCCGTGTGCGTGGAAAATCTTAGTCACACTGTGCGGAAAGTGCTAAGAGTTTATTTTCATCATGCCACAGGAATATTAGGCTGTCATCTGTGTTCCTCATTTTTAACGGTTAAATTTGAGGATACCTCATTATCAGCTTCCTTCTCATTCCGTGTGTCTTTCCAGTATTAAACACACTAAATTTTAGCAACACATCTTGACCTTTTAAGGGTATCACACGTTTGTCTCGAGACGGCGTGTGTAAAGGGCTTTTCTTTCATTTTATTGTTGGTTTTATTCTCATTTCTGGCTGTCTTTTGTCATGTTTTGGTCTAACCTGTCTGCATGATCCTAGCTTGTGTGTGTGTGTGTGTGTGTGAGAGAATGTGTTCATGTGTTCTTAAAAATCTAAATATTTAAGGGCAAATGCTGTTTCTGATCTATCATTTTTTGTACCACTTTTAAACAAATAAAATTAAAACAAGTTAAACGCGTGGACATGGACGTTATTATCTTTCATGGTCTTTTTAATTTATAATGGGGATAATTTAGAGTTAATTTAGTTACAATTTAGAGTTTTACTCTCGTGTTTAAAAGTGCCACAAGATGGCGGTATAACAGGACTATAAATGTGTTCCTTTCCAATCAGTTAATGTTCTGTCAGTATATTGTAACTCTAAAGTGAGAGTTTGGATGAGAAGAATGTTGTAGACCATGAACTTTGGTTATAAACCGCCCAGATCAGACCACTTCTGCCATTAACTTGCTAGGAATGAAAATTGTGAAAATCTAAAGTTATGCTCAAGGTCCTTAGTTAAAAGATTCATTGTATGTTCTGTTTTGAAAGGTCTTACATAAGTGGCCTCTGTCACCAGAATATTAAAAGCAGCCAAAATCCAGACATCCTGTGAAATACAGAGGCGATGTGCTTCATGACAGCAGATGTGAGCGCAACAAACAGAAACATGGTTCTGACCTTAATATAGATTATGTAAAGATCTTATTTTAATAAACATTTTACAACTGACTTAAAATCTTTACTCTCACTGATCTATACGTAAGTAATTCAGTGACTGTAAAATACATTACCCACATTTTCTGCCCATCTCAGGGTATCACATTCAATGGCACCTTTAACTTATTACTGACTTAAAACCCAACAGCTAAACCGCTGACATAAGGTTCAGCCTACAGATAAACTGTTACCTGGCATTTGAACTGGGATCTTTTGTAGGCAATGTTATTCTAGAAAGTTCCTCCAGGAACACTGTTTAGCTCATAAGTGACTGCACCAACAGACACATTTTCCTTCCTCGCACACTCATGCCCTTATCATTCCTCCTCAACATTTCCTCTCTTTTTTTTAAAAACAAATGTCAGTTTAATTTCCAGGAACTCCTGTACAAGCAGGTTGAACAGGAAACACACTTGAACCACTGCTGTTTTGTTATATATTGCACTTTATTTAGTTCCACAGAACTTTTAGGATCTAGAACATTCTCTAGAACGTAAAGAGGGAACCGTCGGCCTTCACTGTTGCTTATTGCTTCACCCCCTTTCCTTTCACATTTTGTCAAAGACCCTAGATGGACCATTTGAGATGCCACAGATAAACAATCACAGAAATACTGTCTTCTCAGAGTATAAAACTGAAACAATCAAAACACAGTGTAACTTTGTGCTAATGCGTACGTAATGAAACCTTTCAATACAGACAAACTAGACAGAAACTCTATTACAGGACAGAAATTCTAAAAGAAAAACACACATAGACCCAGACGACTACAAAAATAAATCTCTGGAATGATGAAAGTTTGAGGAATTTGTAGTGCTCTGATCAGCTCCATGGATGGAGGCTCTGAGAGATGCAGGTGTGGGTGGGTCACGCGAAATGGTATCCAGGCCTCTGCAGGAATGGATCAATGGTCCAGGATCCGAAGGTTTCCGGACACGATTTTATTTTCCATCACAGAGCCGGCTGGAATGTCGATTCTGTCTCCGTGGTTTGCTATGATGATGACGGTTCCCTGGCAAAGACAGAGAAAAATATTTGAGGCAAAACTTGTGTGAGTGCGTGACTAGTACTTTTTTTCTCACTTTGTAACCTTTTACATCCTAAACGTAACAATTTGTAAATGTAACAAAAACGTAACAAAAGAAAAGATGTTTCTTGAGCTTACCTTCAGAGTGACCTGCTTTCCAAAGGTCACATCTCCAGACACGGTCAAATGATCCAGCTCCAACATATCTGGAATGCTCTCAAATCGAGTGAGGTATTCCTGAACCTAAAAGTTTAATGAGACCATCCATTAATGAAAACCTTTTCATGTTTACTAGCACTGTTAGTTCAAATCAATATGACTTTCTTCTTTGGAGCACAGAAGTGTTTGGGACTTAGCGCTTTCTTTGTATGGGGAAAACATTAGCGTAAACATTCTAGCATCCAAATTTAGCAATTTCTCCTTTTGTGCCACAGAAGAAAGTCAGTCATGGTTGTAAACATCTTCATTGTCACTTATTATTTTAACCCCACTGATTTAATATGTTTTTAGTAATATGTCAATAATGAAAGTTCTAATTCCAGCTTTAAAACAGGTCCAACACAAGTTAAGCTCTTATTGTATCTGGAATCATGTTGACTGTCACTGAAAATATTTACCTTGGTGAAGGAGCTGCCCAGTTTGACGTGAGGAGTTGTGGGGAACTCACGCTTCTCACTCATGGTCAGAGACCCCGCCTCCAGACTGTACAGGTTGGACATGACCAATAGGAGGTCAGAGGTGGTTTTGACAGGCAGGAAACGACTGCGGGGCACATTGATGCCCAGTGCATTATCAAAGCACTTGATGGCAGCACCAACTGCAGTTTCTAGTTGAATTACATTCAATCCCCCATCCAAAGTCTGACAGAGAGAGGGAGAGAGAAAGAGAGAGACATTACTTTTGTATTAGTACAAAGTTTTTGTATTATGTAAGTATCACACATACAGCTCTTACATACAACACTCAGTTTCACACTCAGACTCTTTTGTCACATGCCCTCAGAATCTGAATCATGTGCTTTGTAAAGTGCGTGTGTAAAGGGTTTTGTATCCACTTTAATTCGGAAGCAAACACCAGAAAGGAAACTGTAGTACAGTTTTACACGGTCCCACGAGAGCCGATACATAAATCAAGGTCAGGTTTTTTCTTTCTCTCTCACCTTGTGCTTCACAAAGGAGAGACAGAAAAGAGAACGACAGAGCCCAGGAGAGAATGGGTAGAATGAAAGAAAGACAATCTCTGCTATAAATTGGGTTATTATATAAACAGTTATTATATAAAGCTGGTCCTCTACTGCTAGCACAGGTTTTGCTGCAGAACTAAGCATAAGGTGAACCGAACAACTAACTATTTTGCTTTCTAAATGTCTCCAAACTCAAAAGTTGAGAGATTTGACTGTAAAACTCAAGTAAAAAATAACAA
This sequence comes from Yasuhikotakia modesta, assembly GCA_036877545.1. Taxonomy (NCBI): domain Eukaryota; kingdom Metazoa; phylum Chordata; class Actinopteri; order Cypriniformes; family Botiidae; genus Yasuhikotakia; species Yasuhikotakia modesta. The sequence continues at coordinate 129,802 of JBAJNP010000092.1, read as the reverse complement.
GAGAAAACAAAACAACAGTAAGACCACAATCCTCCTTTATAGTATAATAGAGGTTTATAGTTCTCCCCTTACAGCCTTATTATATGAAACCTCCTGGTTTTCCACAAGAGCTTCTGTATCTGGAAGCTTCTGCAAATGGTGGACCTACCTTAGGGTTCACAATGATCTCCATGTCCATGGCGTTCTGCTCCTGGAGTCTCTTTATGGCGGACAGGGAGATCCACAGGTTGTTGGTGTTGAAGATCTTAAACTTAGTGACAGATTTGAATTCATCTACATGAGCTTTAGGAACCTGAGCGATCTCCAGTAACCGAAGTTTACCATCATACTGAATAAGTGTTCCTCCCTAGAGAACAAAATCACACACACACCCTTCAATAAAAACTTAACAGCTGTCATTTCACAGAACTACACCAATATTTATCTCTACTATACATTTATTGGCATATAAACATTGGCACTGTTTGGTACCGCCCATTAAAATCTGTCACAGCTGATCCAATTGCAAATTTAAATCGGTGTAATTGCATCTTGTAAATGGGAAGACACATTTTGGGTCACACTGTATTTGTAATGTAAACACTGGTGCCTTAATATGAGTCTGAAAGTTTTCTTTATGTTTAAAACGTCCAATTTTTTAAATGTTATATTAACATTATTGCTACTTAAGAATATTTTTTAATATGATATATAACATTTAAAAAACATTCTACTAACAGTACTGCAAGAATGTTTTTTGATAACTTTCGGAGAACATTAGCTGTTAGCTAAAGATATTATTACTCTGCTTGTCTAAGGATCTGGCCCAGTCTCAGCTCACCATCTGTTATCAGATCACCTGAGACGGATGTTTAAACCAGGGGTAAATAGAATGAATGGTTAGTGTCTGAGATTGTTTTTGAAAATCAGCACCAAAAGGCTGTAACTTTAAACTCAGATCAGCTGTAGATGTAAAGAACACAGGGTACAAATGTAATCTAAAGCTACAAACTAGAATGAGAAACAACACGCTGTTGTTGAGGTTTATTGTACAACATCTCACAAGCATCATGTTATCACCTTGACATCTGCTCTGGTCTTGTCTGTGACCTCCATGATGAACTCGCACCGCTTGCCATTGGGCTGGCTCACCAGATGGTTCAGTATATACAAGTCTACGGTGGCGCCCAGGTTATCGATGTTGGAGACAAAAATGTACTCCTTCCCTTCAGCGATGAGCTGCTCCAACAGACCAGAGTTATAAAAGCTGGCGTAAATGTCGCCGTGACCGGGGGGATACCACCCATCTGCGTTCTCTCCCGTCATTCCCATGTCCTTAGCAACCGGCAATAGGGATTCCTTATTGATCCGTGGATACCTGGAAAAATGAGAAAATATTCAGAAGGGACAAGTGGGAATATTTGAACACGTCAAAGAAATGTGTTTTGTAAAAATATTCTTATTGTTTATTATTCTATAAAATCAGCAGAGCGCCACAATCAAATCTGTAATAAGTAATAGTAACTTTTTTTTTTGTTTCTTTGGAATGACCTGAATTAATTCCAGAGCCTTTATTTGACATTTTTAGGACTTTATTCTGTAACACATGTACCAGTACCCCACAGGCATCTGTTGTTAGCTTTGAGATAGATTTCTGCTTTGATGGCTCCATCAAATATTAACGTTTCCCCATTATTGCTTGGAAACCGCATCAATCTTTAACTTGTTTTCACAGTTTTTTTATGTGTTGCTGAATGTTTGTGTTAACGCCCTCATTCACAAAATCTTTGCTTTAAAAATATGTCTGTGGTAATTTGATCTGTGTCATCAACTGTATATGTCTGAGTAAAACCAATTAGAAAAACATTATTAATAAAAAATGTTACATGTTTTTTAAGGGTTTGGTTTGGTTAATTAAAGTGTATGTTATATCATTAAAACGTGTGTGTGTGTTAATACCTGCTCTGGTTGAAAGTGTGTATCTTGACTCTGTGGTGAGTGTATTTCTGTAGGATCTTCTTGGTATCTTCATCCGTGTTAAAAGAGTTCATAAGCACCAGAGGAACATCAGCGTTGTATGTTTTGTTCAAGTGCTAAAGAGACAAAACAACAAACAAACAAACAAACTCACTGGAAACACCATTAAACATAAAAACTCATGTTTTACTATAAATAATCCAGAATGCATTTAATCACTGTATTAACTGTCTGCTTTTTACAGTCAGATTATGGTTTTATACGCTTGAGTCAAACTGGTTAAATGGAACTAAACATCTGTTCTATTAAATCTCTCTAAGTCTATTAAAACTTACACTGATAAATTATTGCCCATGTTAATCACAGCAGTGTGCAGAATTTATACTTTATTATACACTTCATTATAATAGATTATACTGCTAGTCATTGTGGCTTGGATGATAAAAACATCACTACACAAACATTTAACTTTACATACAAATTTAATTAATTCAAATGCATTGATGTCCTACTGTATGCAAATGTCAGTATAGCACATTTAGAAACACATTTAGACCAACCCTGAAAAGTTCCCACAAACATTTTTATAGTTAGGACATTAAGACAGTTCTTTCAGAAACTGTTGGATGTTTTGACAAATTTTAGGTCAGTTTCCTGCAGAGAACATATGCTCATATATCCCAGCTTAAGAGGAGCCAAATGGCACATGCCAGCCGTGGGGTTTGCTCAGGGCCTGAAAGGCAGAAAAACGCTAGTCTGTATTTCTGAGGGATAATGACAGATTGCCAATTTCCATCTACAAATAGTCCTTATTCAGTGAGGGGGATATCAGTAAACACAAGTCAGGTAAAAGCTCTGTTCTACAGAGACAGTGAGCTGAGTGTTCATCAGCAGGGACGTCTCACAGGGCTCAGTGTTGGGGCCCCTTTTTTCCCTCTAGCTCAGAACACAGCCCTCTATTGTTTTACCCTTCAGTTCTTTTTCATGGTCACAACATGATCGTTCCGTCAACGGCACTCAGAAAAAAAAACTAGCATACAGAATGTGTCTTATATGTTGCCTCTGGTTTAAAATGCTCTCACTGAATAAATGGTGCAATGTTTTACAGCTGTAGGAGAGGACAGAAAACAGAGAAGGTCAGAGGAACATATGTTTGTGATTTAAGACCAATGGGTGGAGGTCCACTCACTCTTCCAAATCTTTCAGACAGCTGCTGAGTTCTCCACAAGAGATTCATACTTTTTAAGTTCTGAATCTGAGTTCAGCACCTTTTTAAAATACTTTAAAAATGATCCACAATAGGTGATGCCCCACAGATTAATCCATGTGAACAAGTTGAAAACAGTGGCATGTTTGTTTTAATTAAAATATGCAAATTATACAAAAATTATACAAAATCCACCACAACAACAAAGAAACAAAATATGTTTAAACAAACTGTGAAGAGCACCACCGATTAAAGCTTGGTGGACGGATCAAACCACAAGCACGTTGAGATAATTCAATCAAACACAGCACTGCAAGCTTCCAGACCAACCTCAATCTGCTGGACCGTCAGATCCAGGAAGGTGTTTTCATTACGGACACTAATCAGGCTCTTGGGCCCTTTGCAGCCCATGCTGGTCCCAAGACCTCCATTGAGTTTCACCACAACCAGCTTATTCAGACTGTCTGCTATGTTGTCCGGGATTCCCTTCACCATGATCTTATCATATGGCTGGATCTGAAACACAGAGGATAAAGACAAACAACAGTCAGTCGTGGTTTATTTATATTTTACCACCATCCTATAAAGTCTCTGTGACATCTAAATGTCCTCCAGATGTATTTGCTGTGTGTTTGCCTGTTTGTCTCATTGGATTTTTGTTCTACAGAGGATCTGACTACAGGGTCAAAGGTCAGATACGTCACCAGTGAGTCTGCGGTCAACCCTCCAGTATCACTGGGATCAGCTTACATATCCACCAAACAAATCGCAAAGACTCAAAATTTCACATAAAGGCAAAACAAACAGGCACATTTTACATAAGAAAAAGTCAGACTGTTAGATCAATAAGAAAATGGGACACAGAAGGAGAAATTGGAGAGGGGAATGATGAATGTGTATTTAAAAAAAGAGCAGTTGCGCAATTTAAAGGGTTGTTTGAGCTAGCCGGGGCCACTTTTTCTATCCCATTCCATAGAATTCCCAGAGGGCCATGGGGCAGCACCATGAGACATCACTAGTGAATCAGATACTAATTTAATATTACCACACTTAAACACAAACAAACTAAATTCCAGAACAATTTAACTCCATCATTTCCATGACTACAACAAAGACTCCAATGAAGAACATGATGTAACCAAGGAGACAGTGACAAAATAGGGAAGCAAGGGGGGAGTGGGAGAGAGAGAAAAAGAGGGAGAGAAGAAGAAAAAGGAAGAGAAAAAAAGGGAAAACTGATTGATGTAATGTAGAAAGGAGAGATGTTGATAATGAAAGTGGTAGTATGACAATTAAAAGTAGTATAAAATGACATTTAAATAGACATTTTTACAGGAACCAAACAGTGAGGCACCCGGCTGCAGAGGTTTTGACTGAAATCCCAGGTCTGCAAAGTTTATAGAAAACAGTAGCTGAAGAGGCACCAGTCACTATGGTAACCAATGTTATCATCCAGTAAACTGCCAATGGGAATATTGTGTTCTTTCCCTTTAATCACATTTTATGTTTGAAAGGCACATGTTGTCACCAATTGCGTTTCATATTGGATGGCATTAGGGCGGGTCTAAGTGACAGGGTTTACATTTTACAACAGACACTCCCCAACAACAGGCTGGCAAACATCAAAAGGATCTTACATAATTTCAGCTTGAAATTCTACATTTCATTTGTTACTTTGTCACAGGCAAAACGTAAATTGCATTGAGTTTTATAAATATTACGCTTCAGAAACATTCCTACCCACCGAGCAAGAAAGACACGTATCACCGACACGCCTCAGACCATCCTGACGGGATAACACTGTGACTAGAAATAGACGATTAGAACTAGAGCTTCCTGCTTCTACTTTGTGTCCAGCTGCTTGTTGTTCACCTGCGGGTCACTGTTAATGCCTTATTCATTGAAACATAACCACTGCATGTATACTGAGAGAAAACTATCTCTTAAATATTCTCACAGACAGGTTTTTCAATCATATGAAGGTCACACCAGTCTTTCACAAATTAACATTCATTTGTGTATAAACACACACCCAGTTAACAGAGAACGTTCTTATAACATTGACTAACATTCTTCTTTCAAAGTAATCAAAAACATTCTTGCAGAAACATTAGTGGAATGTATTTCATTCAAAATTATATATCAAACTTTATATAAAAACATTAGAATGTTTTAAAAATGTTACAGAAGTTTGAATAATGTTCTTGATTATTGTTAAATAATTCTTCTAAGCATTAATGTTAATACAGTAACATCCAAGTAACATTTCTAGGACTTTTAAAATAACATTGTTAATGTTTTTATTTAATAAAAATATTAGAAGACGTTCATACAGTCTAAGATTGTAAGTTAGGTAGCTTAGCTCAGACGTATGCAGATGTTTGGTCTAAATGCCACACCTACATGAACTCTGATGTTTCAAAAGACATTGCCGGGCAGGTCTTCTCTTTCATCTCTTCTGGGCAGACATTCCACATTCCACTTTGAAAAACATGATTTACTCGCATTAGGTGATAAAGTCACACACTGACGTTGGGTGACTGGGTGTGACTTGCACACCCAGTGGGCATTTTAATTCAATGGCGTTCAGTGAGGTTCAGATGATCAATGCGGGCCAGTCAACTTTTCTGCACACCATTGTCATACTGGAGCTGAAAACGGCCTCTCTAAACGGTTGCTACAATTGTTTGTAATGTAACCATAATCACAGTATTCAGATTATTCATCACTGGAATTAAGAAGTCTAGCCAAACCAGTTATTAGAAGGAAGCTGTCATCTCATACTTTTGGTTACACTGTACCAGGATAATAGCTGGTGGCCATTCCAACCAACAGATAAGTGTCTGCACTATTCTATTCTAACTGTTTTGTATAGGAAACCCAAATGTATGAGACAGCAACATGCCACCTTTGGCCATGCGCTGTGCATGTAAACTATATGCTAGAACTGCATAATTTTTGCATTTAAAATATTATAGTCACCACACTGAAGGCACAAAAGATGCCTTCCAGCACTCCCATGCTGAGCTGCAGTGATCAGACTGAGGCTTGGGTGGGAAAAAAGGCGGGAAATTTTAGTCATGATGATTTTGACATTTTAGCAGGGTAAAGATTTTGGGTAAACATTGCAATAATGACTTTGCTTTTACACCACACACACAACTGGCAGTCAAATCAATCAGCCACTTATCTGAAAACAAACCACACCACAGTTGTGCTTTCTGCTACACTCTCTGAAAAAGGGTCACCATGTGCGGTTTAAAATGACATACACAAACCGTACACCACACACACATTGAGGTTTATTTTACTATTTTAGTGAAAAAATTGCAGACTTCTGTTGTTTTCACAACAGGCTAATATTATTTTCTATTATCTAAACTTCCCCTCACAATTTCCTTCACATTAAAAACAACTCTCACACAAACCTGTTGAGGTAGCTTCTTTTCTAGCAACGATCATGTAAGATGTTTAAAAAGGACATTTTTAAAAAATTTGGCCCTCACAAGTATATTCCAAATGTAAATATCCAAATCTCAACATTTTCCCAACATTCCTCTAAACTAAAGCTAGCCTATATGCTGGGTTACTGTACTGTGTATTGAACATAAATGTTACTCTTTGTTTGGGAACCAATGGCCTCACCATCTGTAAACAGTATTTTGCTCACAGGCTTCTTCATAATTCTAAGATTAGTTCTGACATGCAAATGTAATGTGTTATTTAAAATCAAAACAAGAGCAGCTGGAATGACAGGCTATAATATTATGTGTGTATATGTGTGTGTGTGTGTGTGTGTGTGAGAGAGAGTAAGAGAGAGAGAGAGAAACAGAGAAAGCAAGAGAGTATCCAAAAAGGACATTTTTGAACATTATACACAATTGTTCCAAAGCATTTGTTTGGCTTTCCAATCTCTTTTGTTCAAATCTATTTATATTGTTTATTTATTTTAAAACATAAAAAACAAGAGATCTGATGCGTGATGTATTTTTCTGTGGGTTTCCCTGTTCATAAATGAAACTCTTTCCTAAGTACAACATGTGACTGTATAATCATCACAGACAGATTGAAGGCAGCGCAACACTGGCTGCTTTCTTTGAAACGTTTTGAAATGCACAAATGAAAAACATCAACACACAAATTGAAAGACACCAAATCAAATTACTTTTGTTCATGGTTTCTATCCTTGCTCGCAGACACAAATCAGTTTAATAGTATAAGCTTATTAATAACACACACACACACACACACACTACAACCTAATAACCCACTTTGAATGTCCTTTCACCTACAGATTCAGGAATCCTGTCTTCCCAGCAAGCTCAAATAATAATTTAATACAGTACTAATTAAAAAATTAATTCATGCTGGATTGTGGGTGGCTTCTAATCACAGCTGGCCAATTCCCAGAGCCTGAGGTGACATTAAATGCCCACACATGTGGCTCTGATGAACACCACCCCATCTGTCCCTCTCTTTTAATGTCTTTCTTTAATTCACATAAAGACACATTAAACCTGACTTTATCTCAGTTTATTTATCTTATAGGCTCAATACAGCAGTCCAGGCTAAGTTAATTAGTGAGAGAGCGTAAGAAATAGGATTCTGTATATGAAATCTCTTGATAATCTTACCGAGTCCTCTGGGGGCCTGTTAATTTTTGCCCACTCCACCGAAGGGCCCTTCACCTGTAGAAATCGGTGGAAAATCTTCCTGAAGCCCTCAAAGTCCTTCCGGGACACCTGAAGAAAAGAGCAGGCAAAAACTAAATGAGTTATTTTGCATACCACAAATATCCTCATCGTTTTTTCTTTAACTAGTTAGACTAAACTAACACTTTGAACTCAGTCTCTGGATCTTTTAGCAGATTTTGCATCAATGTAGGCTTTCCTAAATGCAATTAACAACTAAAACTGCTTTGAAAGTAGTGGTAGATTCTTTTTTTTTTATTTTTACCTCTATATTTATTGAAATTAATAAAATATCCTCATGTTCTTTCGAAACTCTTTATTTGTGCTCTAGCATAGGAACTAATTCAGCATAACTTTCTAATCCTCACCTCTACAATCTGGTAATTAAAACTCCCGAAGGTGTCTGAAATAATTAGCACCCTGCTGAGATTGAGTGTGGAGTCCTCAGGCCACTGACTGAGAGCATCATTAAGACTAAAACCTGTCTGATGAAAATCTATAAAGCTGCCGCTCCTGCTGAGAGTTTAAAGTTACTCTTTACTCTAATCAAGGTGTAATTTTGATAAATAAACCTTCAGAGACGGCTGGAGCTGCACTCTTGCTGGAGAGAACAACAGTCAACATTTAGGATGGGGTATTAAGTATACTTAACACAACGCAGTAATAATCTCTGCAGATCTGCTGGGCTGTATTTACATGCCACAGCCTAATTTACAGGTCCTGTATTTCAATCTGTATCTGACCACTTGTCCCACCTATATATGTTTACATGGAGTTGAAGTGTTTAGTTTCTGCTTCACTGGCATCACCAAGCAGAAGTGAAACAATAATGTTTTTGAACTGGTAATTCAATTTAGGATTTGAGGCCTCTGATTGGGGCTTATTAGCCAATCAGAGTGCAGCATTTATGTGCGTCCACATCAGAAGTGGCTTGTAACCTGTAAATACAGATGCGATGACTAAATTGTTTACATTACACTGGTACAGTATGTAAACCGTCCTGTAAACTTGACAAATAGCTTGACGTCAATCACTTTACAGTTCCTTATTTCCTGTTTGAAGGGTGTTGCTTTTAATATGTCATATGGCAGTAAATGGCTGTGTGGGATTATGGGTATTTATGTGTCATAGAGAAGGGAGGGGCGTGAGGATGACACAGACAGTCAGTATGTATCATAGCAGTGACTGCAAAGCCTAATTATTACCATATGGAGCTAATCAAAATAACTAAAAAAAAAATCAAGGAGAAGAACAACAGGAAGGGAGGAGCCACAATATTTATCTAACCGTCCAACATCTTAATAATCGATTAACAGTCAATAAGATCAGTTTAAGATCAGTTTTTTTGGTATGCTGTGCTTTACCAGTGTTCAACAGAGTCAAACCATTGGTTGCCATTACTAAACAAAATCCACAGTTTTACTTCCGCAGCATTGTGGAGATTAACCTTAATTAACCTGTGTATACTGTTGTAAAAATTGACTTAAAAGAAAGCGTTTTCCGACGGCTGTTATTGATTCATTCAGTCCTGGTCTGGGTGTTTGTGGAAAAAGAGACTTAATAAGCTGTTTGATGTTTTCCACATAATATCTGATGTGAGAGAGATCAAGGACTCAGTATTTGCAGTATTTTTCATCTGCTCATCCCTTTAACAGTTTGAAAGATTTATACTGTAGTTCCTCTACGGCTAAGCTGTGGTTAGCACCAATGTAGAACCATGTCTAAAAAATCTGTGGTTTTGTCTATGAGGAAGTGGGTGAGGGAGTAGAGATTAAAAGAGTGAGGGTGAAATGAGAGAGAGTAAGAGAGAAAGAAGGTGGATTATAAGTCTCATGGTGATGCTAATTAAACATTAGCTTGGCAGCGTAGAGCAAAAATCTCCTACCAGCATGCATTAAAACCGAGAGTGTAAAGTATAAATAATTTATATTTCTCACCAGCTTCCACTCAAAATTCTACAATCACACCCAAATAAATAATTCTTATAATAAACAAGGTGAATCTATTGAAATGGCCAATAAAACGTGTGACTGAATGTCTGATGATGTTTGTTTTCTTACCTCAGAGTCTTTGGCTGTGCTCAAGAGTTTCTCAAGCTCTGCATACATGGAGCTCTCCAGCTGCTGTCGCATGACTTCCTGAAACTCAGCCATTCTGTTAATGCCACTGGGTAACTCCTTACTCAGGCCTACAATAACATCAAACAACATAATATTAACACTTAATAATGAAGGAAATCTCACTTGATCTTCAGATGTTACTGAAAAAGTTAAAGGCTGATAAACTTTCAGTATTGCATTATTAATCCATTCACAGCAGAGTGATACATGATTTAACAAGTCAAATCAGTTTGGATACCTGATACACTTGAATATATGCTTCCATAAAGCATATGATCAAATGACTGGAATTAGTTTTGTAGACAAATACTAATTGCACTTAAATGCAAATTTCTTTACAAAACTAACATTTTTAAAAATGGAAGTTCAACCAGACAGTAAAAGTAAATTAACCAAAAATGGCAATTATTCAATTTCCATTTCTGCTTTTTTACAGAATAAAAAATACATACAGTAGTGGAGAACAGTGAGTTTTGATTGGCAGTGTACAGTATGTCATTTAGGTCTGTATACATTACAGTGATGTGCAAATAATAAGGAAACTGGCGGCTGGTATTGATGTTATTCACAGCTTTACTATTACTCCACAATGAAAGAACTGCCATAACAGCACAGATATCTTATCAACAGCGTTTGCTGGGTGTAACAGATACATCATCCTCTGGGTTTAGGGTTAATTAGCTGTGAAAGTGCCAGTCTACTATCACTGTAATCCTTCAGATTAATGCTTAACTTATTAATGTCTAGAGACGTCTAAGAATTATTTGCGGTATACTGTACTCATATTGACACAATGTTCATATGCAATACATAATAATACATCCACTTCTTTAGGAACCGGTGCAAAGACTGAGCAAAGGTTTTGTTTAGTAAACACCCAGAAAGGTAAATTAAACTGACACATTATCTATCAAGTCATCAAATGCTCTTCCTAAAGTTGTCTACCTGTAAGGCAGTTGTTTCAAATATATAACAACAAAACTGACAAACAGAAACAAAGTGGTAAAATAAAACTAGCTGCCAGTGGACTAATGAAGAGAATTTGAAATGAATGGTGTGACTCATGTTTTCCTGTTCAACCACAAATAAGTTTTTTTTTACTAAAATATCAAGAGTTCTGACTTCTGAAAAGTACATTCAGTCTGTATTTTAACATCAGCTGATCTGATAGATCCTAAAATGTCACACACACATTTTTACATTCAAGATTTAATTTTGTCCTGTTCTGCCAGGAATTAATTATCCCCTAACATGCTGCCAAAAGAGCAGAATGAACATTTTTGGTTCTAGACAAGAAACCATGTGACATTTATTATCTGAAATAGTCACTAAGTGAAGCTGTCAGCCGGCCCTAAGAACACAGGATATTTCTGTACTTCTAATGTTTGTGCTTTTTTTGTTCTGGGGCTGTAATTTATTACATTATCTAATGCACAATCCTTACCATCACGTATACCTACACATAACACTAAACTGTGACTCAACATTCATTTGTTAAACTGTTGGGCAGGTATGTGGTCATTAAGCATTTATGCTAGATGATATGGATGCCTAAAGGATAAAAAGGTAAATAATAAGTACAGTCACAGAGTCACAATCACAAAATCATTCCTGTCAGAGTGAAATTACATTAATTGATGGATTTAACTTAATTTTTAAGGCTAGTCAGCTGCTTAATGTAACACTTGCACATTGTTTTACTATTTATAGTGTAAACACACATACTGTATTTCACTGTAACAACTCCGCAAACGCAGTCAATAGTTTATATATAAAACATGTTGCATTGCAGATCTTTGTGTCAAGATTTATGGATGAGAATAAAAAGTTCTGACAACTGCAAAGACATATCTAAAAATGGTCCAGAGTTTAATAAAGTCTGCTAAAAATACAACAAATAAAGATTTTCTCTTTTCTGCTTTTTTTCTATTTACAGTTTATCTTATGACGGATACATTCAGCTCTCACAAAAAACAGAAATCAGCCGACAGCTTATACACGATAAGAACAGATATATTTTATAAGAACAGATGTCAAGCACTTACATCAAATGTGTCCAGAGTCAATACGACCTGAAGTGCATTTAAAGTACGTGGCATGTGTGAATGATAAAGGTACTTACCTTCAACGTAAAGCGACATTTTCTACAATCTCGGTCCTCTAAAGTAAATGCGGTTAAAAATCACAACACCAATAGTCCCGTGTTTTTCTAAACTGGCTTGGAGTCATGAACGAAAACGCAGCATGTATTCCGACCGGGATGCGAGGCTTATTGGTAATAGTAATAGTAAATAGGGAGAAGGTCAGCTGATAGATTCAAGAGTGCTTTTAAATGAACCATCGCTATCTCTCTCCCTCTTCTCTCCTCCCACTAACTCTACCGAGCAACATATGGAGCGAATAAACGACCTTTACTCGCAAGAAGAGGAGGTGTGCTTTAAGAAAAGTATTGAAGTCCCCCTCTCTCTTATTTGTGCTCGTTCCCTTTTCGATCTGCCGTTTCTCAACACGTCACATTGTGGTCAAATTTCACTTCCTCGATCCCGTCGCAACTATAATGCTGTGCGTGTATTATTTTATTTCTCGACTTGCATCGTTGTAACACGATGGTGTTAGTTGACAGAAAGGCGCCTGTCGTACGAAATGAAATGTCGTTGACTGCGATGGTTTTACTGGCATGAACAGTGCTAGTAACCGCACTGACGAAAGATCATTCATTATAAGCGATCTTTATTTTCACCTTTACTTTACAAGCACACAACATACACGCTCTTTTCTATCGTGCATTAACCCCATTCGCTCAAGCTTGGCGTTTTTTGATCGCGTTGATCGTCAAAAAACGTCGCTGTTGAAATACTGGTCGGTGGTCGTTCAGGACACGCCAGGAAAAGCAATTGTAAGGATTGTAAATGTAAAGCGATTGTGAAAGTAAAATTGAAGCGTCTTACTCTGAAGGTTGAAGATGCTTTGGGTGCGCTGTTGAAGGTGGATCCCGACTAGAGACGCGATTACGTCTGACCAACCAACTTTCTTCTCTCGGTAACAGCGGTGGGAACTGCGGAAGTGCTTATATGTTTCCTTTCATGCAAATTTAAATGGTTGAGAAACATACTGAGCGTCACAGTCTAAGCGTTTAATGTTTAATACGGCATGTATAATATGTAATGCATATGTAATAATAAGAATTACATATGTAATTCTTGCATTTTTAAGATTATTCACATCCGTGTACTATACACAATACATCATTTAAAATTAACGGCAAAACTTTAAATATTATATTTATATTACAAAATACAATCATGTAAATATTATTTAGTTTAATTATGTAAGTAAAAAAATTGCAAGACATTACCGCTGCTGCAAGAGCTTCAATTTCCAAAGCAGTAGGAGGGACGTGAGCTTCCCACACTAGCCAATAGGAGCGCGGCATTTTACAGCGGTTGCACATGATTGGCTGACTGCGATCTGCTGCGTGATGGAGCTCAAGGATAGTATGGCCACGTCTGCAGCCTCGCCACACAGCGCGATGCCCTTGACGGAGAAACGCACAGCTCACAGTAGCATATAACGCAGTAATGTGTTGACATGCATATATCATTTCAGCATTTCTAATGTAATTTAGGACTAGACTGGAAAAACGTCCTTTAAACATTAAATATAGTTACAGTACTGCTCACTAAACTGCAATGTGTGTCTTTTTTTTTTTTTACAAATGCAAGAATACATTGTAATGTCCAAGTTTTATTGTTGAATTCTACACAGAAACAGTTGTTACAGTAACTGCACTTCCATTGCACTTTTATAAACATGAAACTTTCCCTCATAATCTCCGACAAAGTGCTGTCAGATATGTAACAGTTGAGTTTTCAATGCAAGCATCAGATAGTGACAGAAAGTTCATACACAAGTCTTCTCCATGTTTTGGTTCTCATCAATGCAGCTTCTTCGAGAGCTGTGCTTAGACAAAGAACCGAAAACAGGAGAGGAAAAAACCTTTTGCATACTGAGAACTAAATTTAATTTCTCAATTCTTAGCCAGCATCTGGATGTAGTTAGGAATTCAGGTACAGATACAGTAGTTATTTGTGCAAGAGCTTCAGGAGGAAAAAAACAGATCAGTTTTCAGACGTGCTTCTGGAGTGTTCTGGGCACCTAAGCGTGGTGTAGATGGTTCCTGGTCACACACCCAGGAAAGAAACAGCAGTGTCTCTTTCCTCTACTAATTCAGCTGCTGTTGCGTCCATCTTTCCTTTAGAGAAGTCATTGATGGCCAGCCCATCAACAATCTTCCAGGTTTTGTCCTGAAATGATCAAAGTGAAGCACATTTTCAGAGCGTGAGCTATCTGCCATTGAGAATATATTTAAAATGTATTCAACCATCAGCGGATATAAATTATCAGAGATTTTGAACCTTAATTGTAACAGGGAATGAGTAAATGAGGTCCTCAGGTACTCCATAAGAATTTCCAGTGGAGTAGACACCCATCGAGATGAAGCTGCCCTATAAAACAAACACAGCAGCCGTTAAGATAAAGTGGTTTAAAGTGAGTGTCCGTCACTAATGTAGGACCCCCACAAAGCTGACCTCAGGAGTGCCTGTCCAAATGTCTCTCATGTGATCACAGATGGCCTTAGCTGCTGACATGGCACTGGAGAGCTTCCTGGCTTTAATGACAGCAGCACCACGCTGCTGCACTGTCTGAGAAACAGAGAGAGATAGAATAAAATCACAATATAATATATATATTAAAAAAATCGTAATGTATAGGATATACACACGAATGCGTATAAACTTATTTTACCCATTCAGAAATAGGCATAGTTGAGGCATAGTAAATAGGACAACAGTGACCTCTACAGGAAGAGGAAGGTAAAGCAGTCAGCACTTACAGAAATGAATTCTCCTTTCAGCCAGGCGTCGTCCTTCACAGCATCGTAGGCAGCCACGTCCTTTCCCTGCACATTCACCTTGCAGTGGTGGACGTCAGGGTACTGCGTGGAGGAGTGGTTTCCCCAGATGATCACGTTCTTCACGCAGTTGGCTGAAGTGCCACAACGCATTGCCACCTAGTGGACACATTGTGTAGTACAACTTTATATAAAGGTCAACCAAATCATTAATGTCATTATTATGTTTCATTCTCTGTGCACAGTGATGACCTTGTGATGACAGCACAAATTGCTTCATCATCTAGCACCAGGTATTTGTTACCTGAGAGCAAGCCCTGTTGTGGTCCAGGCGTGTGAGACAGGAGAAATTCTCTTTAGGGATGGAGGGAGCAGACTTGGCCGCGATCAGACAGTTGGTGTTAGCTGGGTTGCCAACAACAAGAACCTGTGATGTACAATTTGAGGGTCAAAAACTACAGTTGTTTGGCTTTACTAAACTCTAGAACACATTCATTAGAACTGACTTTAAGAAAAATTACTTAAAGGATAAGTGGTTAGTTAAATCAATAGTTAGCCAGTAGCATTTCTATATCTTTTTCGTTGCTGATATGGTCATGGTTTGAAAGCAGCCCTGCAGGAGAGCTACAGTATCTGCCAAGCTCCTAAACAGGAGAAGGTCATTGGGACGCAGCACTGAGAGGAGGGGGTCAGAGTTACCCTTGCCAAAACAGAGAGTAGGAAAAGTTATCATGTCTTGTCGATGGCTTATATTTAAAAATTGGACATGGGGTGATAATAATGAGAATTAGGTTATAATATCAGTCATGAGAAAACACGACTGATAAAACACCTGTCTGAGAAAACACCTGTCTGATAGATAGTTAATTACCTTGTATACTGTAAATGTAAAATATTTGAATACATCAAATCACACCTAGCAGCAATTTATGGAGGTTATTGCATGAGATACTCTCACAGAATTACATTTTAGCCCCACACATAAAACATAATGTCTATATATCACCTTAACAGTTTTCTTGGCATATTTGTTGAGTGCCTCCCCCTGGGATTTAAAGATGGCAACGTTGGCTTTCAGCAGGTCCTTCCTCTCCATGCCATCTCTCCTTGGCATGGAGCCCACCAGGATGGCAGCATCCAAATCTTTAAATGCAACTTCCTCTTTATCAGTTGGGACAACCTCTGGAACACACACAAACAGCCAATGGTACAATATATGTAGGTTACACACGCACATACACACACATTACTAAGCATTAACCCACTGGAGTTTAATGGGTTTTAAATGATAAATGGATGACTTTTTAGTATCTAAACCTCTGGCACTATTTACTATCATTATTTACATTCTCTTGAAGGTGGTTTTGCATTATTTCAAATTCTGCTGTGACATGAGATGTGGTTCATATATTTAGTGAAAATCGGGCCTCCTGAGCTTGCATTGGTAGAGGTCACATACTCCCAACCTTTCCATACCAACCTCTGACAGGAAACACAATCCTAAGTTTAGTCTCCTTTCAGTCAGGGATCATACAGACAGCCAATCAGATTTAACAAATGATGAGCCATGTAAACACAGGCCTCTGAAACTACAGAACTGTCACAAAGACCAGAGAACACAGGGCCTCATAACACTCACTGCACTGTTCAGGCTGTTTGTGTGTGTGTGTACCTCTCAAAAGTGGAAGGGCACAGTCCTGTAACTCCATAACAACACCATCCAGCACAGGCAGCATGGGAGTGATGTCCAACAGAACCAAAACAAGAGGCTGACAAAGAGGAAAATCAAACATTAGATTTGCATCATTCACAATTTACTTCCACTTGTAAACTCCACCCATCCTGTTGGGTGCCATGACAACCTGAGCCTTTTCCTACAATTAGTTTGTAATTAGACTTGACAGCACAATGCATAAGACAAATCCTGTCCTTACCTGATCTTTGCCAAAGACATCTCCCTTGGCAATGCCGTACAGCAAAGAATAGGCAATCTGCCCTGCGGCACCAGTCACCAGGACTCTAATAGGCTCAGCCTACAGCAGGGCCAAAGAAAGATACAATTACAAATTATGTTTGTAAGTGAGAAAATAGCAGGAGGAAATATAGCCAACAATGTGGTCAATGTTACACAGGACAAAGAGGTTGGAGTAGTCCACATGTCAGAGCATATAAATAGATTTTCCTGGCAAACATTACAAGACCTCAGATTGATGAGGTGTGGGGTATTTAAAAACTAAAAAGAGATTTAACTAAAAAGAGACTTTTCTTCAGTCAATGAACTCACTTTCTCCACTTGTTGCAAAATTAAGCGTTTGCTGCACTTTGTTTTACTTGAACTAGAAAAGCCAATAAGTCAATAAATGCCAACACTGTACATTGCAAAACGTCCCAAACTGTCTAATATGAAAAATATCACATGCAAAAATAAGTTATCGATTTATCCTTTGGGATTTAAATAACGATCATGCAACTTAACAGGTTATAGCATGTTTGCATGTTAGTCTACAGGCTGCTACTGCTACCGAATTGTGAAAATAAAATGATTTCATTTTCAAAGCCTTAACTCTTCTTCCATTATCAAGACGATCTGAATTGACACATGATTTGCACCTTTTCATATAAAAGTAAATTTAAACGCTTCCTACCATTTCTAAGCGGTTCTGTTCACGGTGACAGCTGCGGTACTGCTCGGAGGTCACCCCTAGTTCCCTTAACTTTCCTCACGAGGCAACAAGTTGTCGCGGCGCCTGCGTTTTAAAGTGGCTTCTGGGAATTGTAGTTTTTATTCGTCATAAGTACGTTAATTCATTGCACTTTAAAACTACACTTACTGCACGTACAGCAAATACAGCAAATCGCTGGTAGGTTCAGCCCTTCTTCCATAAGTCGTTTACGATGACAGCGCTGGCACGGAAATAAGACTTTGTGTGTGTAAATTAAACACAATTAAAACAACACAGAATAAAAACGTTTATCGATACACATTTTTGTGCTTTTCCACTATATGAAAAAAATCAATTTGGGCAAATAACACACGCCCAAAAATGCCTGGTAAGTATTTTAAATTGTAAAAGAGAGTTAAAATATGAAAACGCTTGTAAACTGTATTAATTGGCACAGATTTTAAAAAAGGTTTGACACTTACCCGGAAACAATTATACATTAACGTAATGTTTGGAAAAGAGCGGCATGTTAGAAAAGATGAAGGGATGAAGGGATGGATGGAGAGGTTAAATTGCGTCAGTTGCTTAGACACGCTGGAAACCACGAACAGGTCATTGGTTAGCAACAACTATCTAAAACTGCGTTTAACATGTTGCAAGCTTATTATATATTACAAGCCAAAACGGATATAACTTTATGTTTGCATGCATTTTAAAGTTAAGTATTTGTAAACAAAACCATCGGCAACCTTTAACCTGCCGCATCATTTCAGTCATCTATGAATCTACATAAATAACCGGTAAGTACATTTATTATAGTTTATAGTTTCTAATTTTCAAATTCTTTCAAGAAATAGAAACAGATATTTTTCTGCATGTTTGCACTGAACTTTTAACTTTTTGCTAAACTATTGGGAAATGTACCAGATAATAGTTTTTTAAAACACATTTAACCTGCAAATCGCACAGCACATACTCTTAAACATGACAGGAGTGTCAAACTAGTGAATACAGTGTTGAAATGTTTTAATAGATCAGTATCAGGTTCCACACGCCAAAGACTGAAACTCTAGAATAATCCAGACCTGCTTCAACAGGTCCTCATGTCAGTATAGTCACGTCTCTGCTAGACGCTGGTCAAACTGCCACAAAAACATCAGAAACAATATTTGTCAAGATCACTGTCTAGTTAATTGTTTTTCATTATAGACTATTATTATTATTTATGCTTGTATAGGGTGATGTTTGTTGTCAATAATTCTTTATTGTCTTTATTTATTGTGTTATAGATCTTGTGTTTTATATTTGTTTCAAGCGAGTGAGATTGTAAATCATTTCAGACAAAAGTTATATTGCTTTAGTTCCAATAAAAACCAAATAGTCTTTTCTGTTTTTTTCTTGCTTAGTAATATGAATAACAGATATAATACAGAAACTGATTATTTCTGCAGATATAATACAGAAACTGATTATATACAGAAACTGATTATAACTCTGCTGTTGTGTTTTAGCAGCTCAAGTTCATTGTACCATTATCGTCTTACGCTCTGCTGGCTTTATCCAGTTCTGCTTTATTTAAATGTGTTGTTTTTCCATGGGTTTTGTGGACCTGTATTGTTCTTGTAAAGTCTGTGGGAATGTGTGTTGTTGTGTCTCACCCTCACACTGTACCTGTTCATATGAGGGGGATATTCATGGTCGGTGCAAAGCGGGAATATCAAAACAATACCTGTGAGAGACCTGAGAACATCTGCACTCTCTGACCTCAGCAAAATATGCCTCAGAATAAAGAGATGCATTGTGGGAGATTTTTCTGCTTTATTGAGGGAATGAGCTATAGATTGAGTCGGGTGAGCGTGCATGTGGGTGAAAAGGGATTTTTGTCTTATCCGAGTGCTTTCTTAATGTGATATGAGGTCAAACCAACACATACACTGACAGTGAAGTCAGATTTACTTGCCTGTTTTGTTGATAAGGCAATATGTTTGTTATCCAATGTCTGTAAAGAAGATTATAGCTGGATTAGGCAGGTAATCTCATTGTATAGTGGTATCACTGGTCCATGCTTGTTTCTTTTAACAGAAACCATTTGTA
Organism: Yasuhikotakia modesta; assembly: GCA_036877545.1. Taxonomy (NCBI): domain Eukaryota; kingdom Metazoa; phylum Chordata; class Actinopteri; order Cypriniformes; family Botiidae; genus Yasuhikotakia; species Yasuhikotakia modesta. The sequence continues at coordinate 110,159 of JBAJNP010000092.1, read as the reverse complement.
TTCACCCATGGCATAAACGACTAAATTGGCAGTATTTGGAATTACTAAGCACCAAATATTACATGTTCCTCTTTAGAATGATGTTTGGAAATTCATGGTAATAGGATTAAGATTTATAAAACCCATATTTTTGTGATTTAAAATCTCTTATCTCGATCTGTTTCACAATTTTATATCACATTAATCTGCTTTATTGAATAGCTCCTGTATCTGTTGATGATCTGGGACCGCCTGCCAGTGACTCACCAAAAGCCCTTTTCCAGGCGGCTATTAAAATATTTTCTATTGTCTGTTGGTTAAATCCATCTTGATAATGAGTGATGTGTTTTGTCTCAGAGGTTAGCTGGGGTTTCGTGAGAACCACAATGTCTGTCTTACTGAAGTGTGTTTGCTTATGATCTTTCTAGAGGCTGAGCTTTGAGATGCAGTACTAACTTTGAACACAAGGTGTCAGTATAGTTCCGTGTCATACCGACGATATAGCTGATAAGGATTGAAACTGTTCCACGAATTAATCGGTAGTTTATTTTAAACGAGTCTTATTTTGAACCCACCCTCCAGAAACTTAAATGTATGTAATGTTTTCAATACACACATTTCAGGTTGAAACGTTGCTCCACAAACGTACAGCTGGTACCTACTGGCTCGGCATCGTTAACGCATAAGTGCTCTTGGATTTAGCTTCAAACAAGAAGCCCTTAAGAGTATTTACTTAAGAATGCTTTTTCAACCCCGGACTTCCCTCTGCCTGTCAACCTCAAACTTTCCCATGCCTGGCAGACACACACACACACACACACACACACACACACACACACACACACACACACACACACACACACACACACACATCAAAGTGAAAGCACTCACTTCACCTGCTTATAAAGCAGTCCCGCCCTCCACCTGTCAATCATTCTGTCTCTTCCCTTCTATGTCTGCTGAACATGCCGTAAAATCCGTTTTAAAAAGCACTGAAATATTGGCGTCAGTTTAACGTGACAGACTGTATTATGTTTTTTTAGTTAAACATATTTTACGTATAGATTACATATATTTTTGCGCAGCAACAAGTAGCATCAAATAAAAACGTATGTATGTGTAAAAGTACTTTCATGTTTTTGTATTTGTTTTCATGTCAAGGTATTATATTTGGGATATAAATTATAATCAAATGTATATGTGTTGTATTATTTTAATTTGATTTAAAAACATCCGCAATTTAGCCAGAATGTTTATTGTAGATTTTAGTGTTTTCATTGATGAATAAATAGATAAATAATGACATGAGCAGAGACAGATACATGTCAACAGCAGATCTTAGATTAGTTTGCCTCTGGGTCACATTAGTATTCACGTGTTATCAAGGTAAAGCCGGGTGTGAAATTGCTACAACACTTTATTAAATGAATTAAGGCTGCAGTTCTCCTGAGTGCCAGCAGAGGGTGCTGACGGGCCACACAAAAGCTGCGCAGTGTTCAGTCTTTGGCTTGTTGTTTGCTCTAACAATGCTTTCAGAGACATACACATTCACTGCACTCATCTAAAGGAGTGAGTCATTGCCATGGGGATGAGAGGCTGGTGTTGTTCAAGTTAGTCTTGTGTTTGATTGTCGCTGTCCAGCAATCAAAAACATGTTGCATTCATTCAAATCCCTTAAACTGGACAGGCAGACCTCTGGCCTTCACACTCCCTTGCACAATGGTGAGAAATGGAGAGACAGAGAGAGAAAGAGAGAGAGAGCATCCTGGACCGGAGTTTGTGAGGTTTGTTTCCTCTCATTTAATGTAGGGATTTGGATTGTACTTGCTGTGCCCCAAGTTAGTGTACAGATGTTGGCTGTTGTCATTTCAACCACTGACATCGTAGATGTGCTGTCTAGAAAGCCTGCCTACATGTAGTTGTATTTGTGTGTGTGTCGACAGGGGAGAGCTTTGGTCCAGTGCCAATTGTCAGACAAAAAGCACTACAGTGAAGTTCACATAATTTAGACACATCCAGTCAGTGCCTTCACCTCCATACCTGTCATTCTCACTCTTAAAAGCTTTAACAAATACAGTCCTGCCAGTTACCTGTTCACAGCACAGCACTGATTTGCAAATGTGTTGAAACGCTCAGCTGAAATGTTTTTTCAGTGTGTTTGTATAAGCTCTTATCTTTATTCTGTTTGTATAGACAGTGCAGGGCTGTATAGGGATGACTTTAAACGTTCTGTTTGCGTTTGAAAACAGACACTGCAACTAGATGCCTAAAGTTTGACGCATCAAAATGTCTTATTTATGTGTTTTTAAAATGTAACTTTATTATCTTACATACTTTATTATGCTTACATTTGTTTTAGGCTTAACTTGAGGCAGCATCTTAACTTTTACCCAGCGTCACTGCAGACGCGTCTGATTGGTGCAGAGTCTTGTCTGCCTCAACAGAAGAGGGTGATGTCTGAAATATGAGACCTCTTAGAACCATTTTAATACTTTAACTGCTGCTGAATGCCCAGAGTTCTGTCCCCATCCCCGCGAGGCCCCCGAAAGCTGATACAGGATCTGACAAGATGTGGCTTGACATAGCAATGCACTTCCCTGCTATTGTGTCCACTGACCTGAGGCCAGTTGCCTCCATTTAAGGATTTTTCCCATATAAAGTGGAAGAGGCAATACATGTGTATGTATTGACTACCTGTATCCACCAATCAAACCCAATGTGGATTTAATGAGAGAAGGATAGAATAGCATAGAGCGTGTGTGCTGGATTATCAAAGTGGGAATTCTGTTAGAACTTTCTATTAGAACGTCCAGTTAGAACGTCCAGTTAGAACTTCCTGTTAGAACTTCCTGTTAGAACTTCCCATTTGTGTTTGTAGGTGCACTTGTGTGGTTTTTGTTCAACTTCTCCAGGTGTTGGAGAATTCAGTAATCCCAGTCCGACATAGCATTCCAGTTCCACCAGCCCGTCTCTCTTTGCTTGCTCTCTCCATTCCTCTTCACCCGCTCAGAAACTCGCACGATGACGCTCATGCTCAGGTCAAAGGTCATGCAGGAAAAGCCGACCTTTATTTTAAATTGAAAATAACTCTGTATCTCCTGTCTGTCAGCGGTGATGGCTTTAGGGGTCAGAAAGAGGGCGAGACTCTAATCCAGACCACCAACAGCACCTGGAGAAAAATGATAACGCTTCATTACAAATAACACTTCAATTGTGGATGTGTGTATGACAAAACGTAACATCAGCACTATATGTAGAATGTGTCTTCTAATAAGTTATGCATTGGTAGTAGGTCTCAGCATTGTGTAAATTTGCAGAATTTTTCTGTTAGTATATATATGCCAATAAGTAATCAACATTTTGAATATAGCCATTATTTTTATGTGCTTGTTTGGCCATTTTGTTTCTTATATTACTAATGTTTACATGGCTGTAGTGGATTCAGAAGTATGTTAAAATTGAATTCAATTTCAATGTGTGTGCAGTGTTTAGTTCCTAGTGGCATTTTTTTATATCAATGTATTTTCAATGTATCACATTTTTAATGTGTGTGTGTGTGTATTTTTAAATATCATCAGATGCTGTAGAGATAAACAATACAGAGAGGATGCTTAAATACGTCTGTGTCTGCATTTCATCCTCTGTGTGGCCTGATGTAGAAATAACTCTGAAAGGTTTAAATGAGGGCGATCACTCTGGATGTCACCCTGAAGAAAAGAAAGCAGTTAGCAGAAGAGAGGGAGAGCGAGGAAGGGCTAGCATGTGCTGTGTAGCGCCCACCGAGTCAACGTTTGCCTTCCCGGACTGACAGATTGTCATTTTTTTGTGACAGCATCCCGCAGACGATCCGTAATGAGCTGCTGTGAAGTGTGGAACATTCTCCTGACCTTTCAGCGCCTTGCGACGTTCCGAGGTCCTCTCCTTCCGTGCATCCTTGTCAAAAGGCCAGACCGCAAAACGTCAGGGGATGAACGCTGGCAGGGACATTAAAGAAAATAAATCCAACAACAAAAACAAAGACACGGACATACTGACACCTGTCTCGCTCGCACCTGTCTCACCGACAGCCACGCTGGACGCTGACAGACCTGATGCTTTAGTCACACCGTATAGAGCCGCCGTGCCATTTTGGACTTTGTTGATGTTACTCACCTTGGGGCACCAGAATTTATTTCGCAAACAAACTCCAGCCTGTGTTTGAAAGTCACATAAAAGTGCACCGAATAAGCAGACAAAAAGATCCTGGCTTTTCCTAAATGACGAGAAATTCCTGCGCTCTGAGAAGTGTGACCCAGACTCGCGCCCCCGCTGTTTGGATTTCTGCTTCAAGTCTCTGTGTAAATATCTGCTTAAAAGCCATCGCTCCTTTTTCTCTCCTCTGTTCTTTTCTTGTCTCTTTTCTCCTGATCATTTTGCTCTAATGACGTTTGCAGATATACTTAGAAGCCCTCGCGAGTGTTTTAGTCTCAGGTTATTACCGCCCATGTTTACAGCTATACTAATAAGAATTGAATTTCTGCCGAACCGCTGGGATAGAAGACTTCAAATCAAAGCTCACCCAGAAGGCATCTGCACAAAGCTGCCTTCAAGTGTTTGTCTTTGGACCCACCCTGGTTTTCTCATGCTTCATATATACTTCTGGACCTTAAATGTATCTTAAATATACATAAGCTATTTATAAGATATGTCAGTCTTCTTGAAATGTCTACATATTGATTAATCAGCCTGACCTAATAGATGTCTGCCACTAGTTGTAGTAGAAGCTATGCTGCTTTTGACAGAGAGAGAGAATAAGAAATGAGGAAATAACAGTGATGACTTTTGATGATGCTGTTGTGCATCATCATCTCTCTCCCAACCCCCCCCTCTCTCTTTCTTTCTCACTTGCTTACTGACACTCTGTCTTCCTCACACCCAACCTCTTCTTCATGAGAGGCTACAGTAAATCTCAGCTAGTCTTAGTTAATACCATAAACTCTTAGTCCAAGCAATTCTTCTATGTGTTTGTATGTGCACCAATTTTCTTCATCTCAAACCACTTTTCTTCTTGTTTTTCTCCATCTGAACTCTTCAACTGTTGAACTTCTGACCTCGTTCTTCTGCTCCTCCACAACAATCACAGCAGAGTTTTTCTTTTCAACCCGTTTGGATCTCCTCATTTTTCACACTTGTTCATTCCTTTCTTCTACCGTTTGACAGACAGATCAACACCCTAACCCCACCCCACCACCCCACGGGCCACGTCACTCATGCCGGCCAACTTCATTTTCAGCCCCTACACACACACACACATACATAGTCGCTCACTCAGCCTCTCTCACACACACATACTGTAGATGTGTTCTCACATGAATAGTATTAGCTTTACCTTTCTGGTGCGTCTTGTCTGTCACTTGCTATTCTTTCCCTGCTGAATGTGAAAAGAGGCCCTTCTGAGAGACACTCAGACTGTGTGTGTATGTGTGTGTGTTTTAGTGTGTGTGTGTGTCATGGCGCCACTCTGTCCTTGTGTATTTTCAATGGCACTGTCATGTTACGTGGTGTAGACATGTATTGTCTGTCCACACTTGACTTCTCTCTCTTCATATGATGACCTGAGAAAGACTGATAGACTGATATGCTATTAACTAGCTTCTTTGCGTTAGTATTTGTAATGCTAAAAGAAAACAGACATGAAAATATACACTTATTTTTCCCCTCAGGTTGTTAAACTGGTTTTGAGGTAGGTATGAATATTTAAAATTTCTGTGGTTGGGAAACCAGTCTATACCAAACTGGTGTTAAGAACTTTTGAATTATGTTTATAGGTTTACTAGCTATAGCTATCTTGACCAGAATGGTTTAGTTATCAAACTAAGTGCACAATTCAACTCATGAAGTTTATAACGCTGGACCAGCTAATGACAAGCAATGAAACAATGTACAACTAGATACTTTTCCTCATGTTTACATTCAGTTCCTCTGGCGTTCTTTCTCTCTTTCCTTCTTCCTCTCTGTGTTTACTGGACTTTATCACCGTTATGGAGATCACATCCTTTCCCTCTCTTTACATCATCTTCTTTCTCCTCTGTCTTATCGTCCTCCCCACAGCACTCCTGGGCATCCTCTGGTATCCCATCATGCCCTTCTGTAATCTGTGACACCATTTTGTCAGCACATCTGCTTGCATGTTTTGACTCTCCTGTTCCTCTTTGTGTCTTTCTCTCTCCTGAAGTGTTTTCCATTGTTTTGTGTCTGTTTAATGGTAATGCTGATGGCCGTGGCCGTGCGGTGCCCTCGAGAACTCAGATAAGAGCTGCTGCCTTTTCTGTGTTATTTCTGTTTTATATTTTCACTTCACTAGCTTCGGTTGAGATACGGAACGGAGGGAGAGAGTGAGAGAGAGACAGAAAGAAAGAGAGAGAGCGGGAAGAACAGAGGTAATGTTGAAATAGTCCACATACACTTTTACCTAGTGAGCTCCATGGGGACGCACCATAGACGACTTCTGTTTTTATATAAAGTTAATTATAAATACTTGCAGACTCATTTCAAATCTCTTTTTTAACAATAATAATTACAAAGAATTGCTTTATGAATCCTTGTTATCTTTAGGGATGTAACTGGATTGAATTGAATACCAAAACACACACCAAAACCTCAGCATGTAGGAGGAAGTGTTTTTTGATAGGCTAAGAGTTAAAGGTCAAGGGTTAACATCAATTAAAATGCCTGTTTGATGGGTGTGCATAGCTGCAATTTCTCACCTGTGGCAGTTTCCACAGCCTGCAATTGTATCTGTCAGTCCAGGTTAGACGGCACACTTTTTACCTGTGTCTCGCTAAATGACACAGAGAGAGAAAGTCAAGAGAGGACGTGTCTGCTTTTCCCGCTCATCTCCTGCGATCAGCAGGTACATCTTCACTCTCTTTTGTGACCCTGGATAAGGGTAAGAGGTCACCAGAGGTCAATCACTTGCCGCTGATTTGCTTTTCCTCTTTCCGCCGCAGTCAGCTAAACTCTGCGGTTATCTGCGCCGGCCTACCGCACGTGAATTCACCCGCCTGACCTTTTTAATTCAATCTGACATCTTTTATTATTCAATTTGCCCTGTATTCTCCTGCCACGGCGAGGTCCCGCCGCTCAGAAAAAAGTGAAATGAAATAGAATAAAAATCAAGACTTGCTTGATTGCATTATATTGAGGGATGGATCGTAATTGACTATGAAGGGCACAACTAAAGGTAGAGTTAAAACGAGAGCGGCGTAAATGAGGAATGATAAATTTAATCTGGCCCTGATTAAATAAGCAAAAAAAGTGGAACAACGTCTCTTCGGGGTCGACCACCGGGCAAATAGAGAGATTGCCTGATGGACTTCTTCCTTGTTCAGGTTGAATATTAATGTGTGTGTGTGTGACAGAGAGAGAGAGAGAGCACAGATAAGACTTTGATAAAGATTCCTTTTTCCAGCGTTTTAATTATGTTACCTTTTAAATCTGAGCAAGACCGGAGGGCCAAATGCTCCCTGTCCTTGTTGTAAATCCTTCTCAGTACTGTTTGGCTTAAATTCACCTGTCTTGGCAAATCTAATTTGTCAAAGTGTATTTTACAGACTTGTGGCACCTAACAGGTGAAACATGCTTTTCATAGGAAGACATTGCAAATAGAAATGACAAATGACATATGGTAAATACACATCCTACTGTACTGAAGAGTTTGGTGTTAACTGTTCTTTTACGTGTGTGAGGAAATTGGAGCTCTGGTGCTCATGCAGATGACACAGGTTCGAGTCCATGATGTGGTATCTAGATGCTTTTATGTAGCGAGCTGAACTTTTTATGTGTGGGTGTTGCTCTCTCTCGCTCTCTCTCTCTCACTCACTCACTTACTCACTCACTCTCTCTCTTTCTCTTTGTCTCTCACTTACTTATTGACACACACACACACACCATAGACACAGAAGAAGTCTGTCACAGGCAGATGACATGTCTCTCTTCCTCTCTCATTTAGGAAAGCTGGCCGATCCCAACAGGATGACCTGAGCATAAGGAAGTGTTTGAATTTGTTGAGTGAATTGGATGCTACACACCCCGGATTGTCACTTCTTCATCCACTCCACTACACACACACTCCTGGAAAAATACATATCAAACAATTGCTAAGAACTCTCACAAGGCCAATTAAACAATTCATCATAATTTTAAAAAAGCCATTTCAAAAGCTCTACACACTGAGCTGTAGCGCAGAAGGTTGTGTTTGTCCCAGCAGCTGACCTCCCCTTTGTTATTTCCCACAACAGTAAATACTGCTTCTTAATTCGCTATTACACATACACACCGCACAATAAAAGTCCATTAACGCATGCAAATGTGCAGCCACTTCAGAAGCTCGCCCGGCCGCCCTCACGGTACTGTGGCGTATGCAGCACAACATTCTGGGAGATGCCCGCTGAAACTAGCACACAAGAGCATCATTCTTAGCTAACAGGAAACATTCTTATAATATTAACTAATGTTTTCTTTAAAGTTCTCTCAACATTATCAAAAATGTTCTTAGTTGTTAGTCTTAAGTTGTTAGTTATCTCACTAAAAAAATCACCTTTTTGAAGCCTTAAATAACTTTTTCAATGTTTTTGTTGCTTAATGGAAATGTTAGAAAAGTGTTCTTACAACCTGAAATTGTTAGCTGATCTCCAGAGCATGCCAGAAAAAACATGTTTCCAAAAGCAGTTTAGCATCCGGGTCATTTGCACCTTTTGCATCTTCATTTGGTAGAACAATAAGACCAGTTGTCCCATCATTTCTTCATTGTGAAAATAATTTCTTCTATCCAATAATTACTTTTTTTAACCTAACACGACATGCTTCTCCAGTCACGGATGGCCTTTTTTACAAAACGCAACTTCAGGCTCATGTTGCCCCAGAGATGCAATTTTGTCTCATTTTCGAGCTTATCATGACTGTTTTGAAACAGGGTCATCAAAAATGAGGCTTCCGCCTGGCTGTCCATCTCACACTGAATTGAAGCTCCTTCCCTCTATAAAGAAATTGGGTTTCTGTCAGAGAGCGAGAGAAAGAGCTGACTCGCTCTAAAAACTGGTGACAAGATGAATGAATCTTCTTATGTCAGTAAACTTGTTAAGAGGCTGTGCTGGGGACAGCGTTTTTCCAACTTTTTTTGGTGTAGCGTTATTTTATGTTTGTTGTAAATTTTATTTATTTTTTTATTGAGGAAAGTGGCAGTTTGAGCCCCCCTCTTTATTTCTGTCTCTCTCCCTCTGTCAGCTCAGGCCGTGAGATAAGACTTGGCACGCTCAGCTCTAACCCTGTGACACAGGCTCAAAGCAGAGACGCTGCTCTCCCTCAATATGACATTAGATTTAATTTTTTTCTGCAACCTTTAGCCATCCAAACAGGTCACATGGATGGATAGATGGCTGGACCAAGGATATTTGAAAGTTACGTTCACAGTTTTGTTGAATCTGTGGTGCAACGGTTTAAAGAGACAGGTAACCCCAAAATAAAAATGTTCATTTTTAGTGTATTTGTAAACTGTGTGCTAAAAGTTTATACTTTGCTGGCAATATAAAAGTGTGTGCTTTAAAAGTACAATAAGAACTAATTCACAGTAAGTATAAGTGTTTTCCTCTAGCATTACTGTTTATGGCAGATGTATCTAAAATAGTATCACTTCCTAATTAAGACGTATAAGCCAACTAAAACAATGAAAGTAATTATTTTTAAGTAAAAACAGATTTAATATCCTTTCCTGGCATCAGTAACAGAGTGGCATCTCTATGTTTGTGCAGTAATAAATATACTCAACGTTTTGACTGTCATCTGCGTGAGACAGAAAGAGTGTGTGTTGGGCGTTTTTGTGTTACTGCCCACTGCTCCAGGGAGTTGTCGCTGGACCTGTGTGTGTGTATGTGTGTGTGTCCATGAAGAAGACAGAGGTGTGTTTGCCTTGTTGAGGCGTGTTGAGGTGTTCCACACTGTGCTGACACCTGGCACACAGCTCTGGCTCAAACCCAGACACACACACAGCAGGAGCAAACGTGTGTGTTTGAATAAAACAGAGAGTGTGTGAGTTGTGTCACAGTCTGGTGTGTGTGTGCCAGCATGTTGTGTCAGTAAGCACCCTTGAGACGCATATGTTAATCTGTGTCGAGGATTTGTGCATTTTTTGCTTCTGTTTTCTTTTGTAAATGTTTTTGTGCGTGTGTATGAAACTCAAACTGGTGTTTCTTTATATTTAAGAGGTGCCAAAAACTAGCTATAGCTCTTTATAACAATCCAGTCTCCTCTGTTGCCTCCACCTCTCTGAGGTCTCACATTGCAGGACTCTTGTTGCACATCTTTGCTTTGTTTTGTCTTCTTTCTCACCAGCTTCTCACTCTTGTTTGGACAGACTCCCGTTTCGCTTTGATCAGATGCCGTTCTGCCTGGTGAAGCTTCACTTTTGGTCCTTTAGGAACAGCCTGTAAGTCCAAGGTAATTAAAAAACACTGGACATCTCTGTTTCACACATTGTGTCTTTCTGTTCTGTTTCTGCTATCTCTCTTTTTTCATTAAATGTTCTCATTTTCATCTTTCTCTCTTTGTTTTGTGTATTAATAAAACGAATTGTTTAGGCAGGTTAAACTGCTGTCTCACACACTTGTGGTAGTTATTATTGCACCAATATGGTGCAACTAATGATATAATTTTTGTGAAACATTCTGTGGCCTCTAATTACTTTTATGGACTTAATGATGGTGTCTAAGAGGCAGTGTTTAAAGAACACTTCATATCACACAACATTTTAAATTGAAAACAAGTCTGGTTTTATATCAGGCTCATTTTGTCACAACCGGTTCTAGCATCTGTGCCTTATTTTGCTAAATGTTCTTCATGGGTTTTTGGTATATGTGAGTGTAAGAGATATTTGTCCTTTTTTCAAGCAAATTAATTAGATGGAGAAAAATGGATGGATGGACAGATGGAAAATGGATGAGTAGGGAACAGATGGAAAGATAAATTGATAAATGGAAGGTAGATGAATGGATAGAATGACAGACAAACGGATAGATAGATGGATGGATTAAAAGGGTGTAGGCTACCTTTATTTGGGTAGACAGTCCAAACGTGAGCAGTCCAGAAGTAGATTCTCCCCTGAACCGGTGCAGGAAATGTGAACAGAGTTGTGCAGATTCCACCTGGCCTGCTCTTCACTCTTACAGATGTTCTCTAAATGATTCTGGGCAGAAGAAGTGCTGCCAAATTCTGAATGCATCACAGATTAAGCATTTAATGCTACAGACCCCTTCTGAGAGACTCATCCAGCTCTGAAAAACACAGATTCACACAATAACAATAACACGCTTTTATTTTAATACTATGTCCTGGATGTCAGACTTGTGAAGTTAACACTTGAAAGGATTTGTTTGTTCTGTTATTTTGAGTATTTTGTTTATGAAGTCTTATTTGAGAAAAAAAAACACAGAGGCTTTGATGTTTTTAAAGCTTGGATGGTTAAACCCTCATTAATTTGAAGTCTCAGAAAAACATAATAATGCAGCATTACATTTATTTCTCACACCTTCTGTTTTATTAAGAAAGATCAGAATATTAGATCCATAATAACAATGTGTAAACATGCCTGTTTTTGTAAGAGAAAGTCTTTTGTTAGTGTTTATTCATGTATCCATTTCTGTATTAATATTAAAACATGGCATTGTAATGATAACTGGTGCTTTTATTTATTAATTTATTTATAACTTTTTTCTTTTATTATTGCCCAGCAGTGATAAGGCTGAACAAAACATTCATTTTAACATAATTATATCTGCTGCAGTTAAACTGGCCATTCTGGACGATTGGGGGGCCATTGAAGGACGATTGTTTGATAATTCACATCTAGGGAACAACATTATAGTGAGTCTCTCTCTGACTCAATAAATACCTCATAGCATTTATTGTACTTTAGTAATGTTTAAGTAATAGAATGAGTAATTATCATAAGAAGCAAAAGGTCACTGTGTCTGGTTAAATGTTAAACTGTATATTGTTAAGCCTTTATTGTAAGGTCATATTGCACTACATGAGCGTATTTTTGGTGTTTTATGTTTGTCTGCAGTTGTCCATTTGTCTGTCCATCCATCTATTCATCCAATTGGATTGGATTTATTGGATTTATTGGATTTGGATTTATTCATCCAATTGTTTTTATCTCCTCTGTGGGACATCCGTATGAAATTTTCAGGTCCCATTAATATTATTAATATCCAATAATATCTATTAAATATTCTATATAAAAGACATTGGCTGTATATTTAATCACATTTATAATGGTTTTAAATTTACTGGCGGTTTCATTACAAACAATAATAATAATTTCTGTTAAAAGTTTCCTCTTGTTTCTCATCACCTCCAGCAGAGGGCGAAGGAGACCCATGCTACTGTGAGGACGGGGGCTCTGTCCGTCCCTCTGTCCCAGAGCAGATGTGTGTGTGTCTGGGGCGGGCAGGGGCAGAATGGCCCTTATCTGATTAGCAGCCGTAATCCAGGAGTTGGTCCAGGCCTCCAACCAGCAGGTCCAGGCCTCCAACAGAGAGAGGCAGCGCTTCTGCAGGGCAAGGCATGGAAAGAGGCCGTCTGGCTGGGCCGCTAAGGGCTGGAGACCCGGACCTCTGGGGTGAGATGGGGCTTAAGGTAGGGTCCTACACCACAGCAGAGAGACTGTGCTGACAAAGCTGAAGACAACAGTCTGGTCTCATCGCCACTGATGTGCCCATACCTGCCTATGTCACTGTATGACTCAGTTTTTCTCTGTGTAGTAAACATGCACACATAAACACACACTGGGGTGAGAGCTCAGTGCAGTGACCGCATGCTAAAACAGGTATTTACACATGCACACAACGCTGTTTCACTTTTTGAAAAGGGAAAATGGTTTGTTGTCAGTTGTTTTTTGTACTTGCTCTCTGTGCAGCGTGTCCTTCAGATCAGCATAACTACAATGAGAAACAGCAGAAAGCAAGTAATTCATCATCAAACAATTAACCTCCGTGTCAATGGTTATTAAAGAACATTGATTTGCATGTTGCCCATCTGATTCATAGTTTAAATTGTCTTTAAGATGCCTGAGAAAATAAAGTGTTCTATTAGCGTTAATACAATATATTAAATGTCACTCATCTTGTATAATGATAAAAGTCACAGTAACGTTATTGGCAACATATGGACTGAGCTGTAATTGTCTTTGATTAATTTGTCAGTTGTCACTTAAATTGATTTATTCTGTTTAAATAATGATTACTGACAATCCAAACATTTTGAACTATAAAGGTATTGGGGCTGTACCATGGTACAGTGATGGTAATACCATGGTGTTGTCAGGGTTTAGTGTCCAATAAATAGCATTGATCTTACCATATTACCATAAATCTGTGGTTCTGCCTTTCAGCTGCACTTTTAAAGTCTTTTCTGTTTGCTCTTTAGTTTGTAGCTTGGTTTTGATTGCTGGATTGTGTTCCTGTAGCTAAGTGGCAGAGCATTGCTTTATCAGTGCAAAATGTTGTGGGTTTGAATCTGAGAACACACCTAGTGATCAAATGTATAGCTTAAACGCGTTATAATTCGCTTTAAATAAACGCATCTGTCACGTGTAAATGTTTAAAAAGCAGTATAGCTACTTCTTGGCCATCTGACTGTCAATCAATAAGGACCGGTTTGACTTCCAGTGTGGCCAGTGTCTTCCTACCCTAATGCCCAGCTGCCTCCTACCGCTCACTCTGCTGGTGGGGTAACTCCCGTCGCCCTCCAGAGAAACACAAACAGCCTTATCAGGAGACACAGACCCGTCCCCCTCTCGCCCCCGTACTTCTTGTCGCCCTAATTTGCATTAATTTATTTCTGCATCCTCTTGCTCCCTAAAAGCAGGAGACGTTCCTTAATAGTGTAAAAAAAAACAAGCGAAAAATGATTGGATTTGATTACGGAATCTTTAGGAAAACAAATAACAGTCCTTCTCAATTTCCTTGGGTCCCTGTCCCGGATGAACGTATTAATGCATAAATGCAAACACATACCCACAGATTGAACTCAGCCGAGAATTCTATTAACGTTTCTTTCTTTTTTTCCCCCCTTCGCTGGTTAGCTCCGGAGGGAAACAGGGACCGAGATCTAAGCGGAAATTTGGGAGGCTTTGTGAGCGGAACGAGGCATTTTGGAGTGGCGTATTTAATGTGTTTAATATGTTATGGTAACTTTGAGTTCTCCCCTTGGGTGACTATGCTAACTCAGGGATCTGTGATTGAATGAGACCACGGCGTTACACTGAATTTACCTTCTATTGCGCTATTAGTTAATATTTAATTTAAATCCCAACTGTCTGCTACTTTAGAGAAATGTTAGGAAACAAGTAAACATTTTTACTGCGTTTCGTAATGTGGACATCATTTCTAAGCAATTTGTAATGTGGACTTTTACTGATAAAAAGAGAATTTATCCATTCCTTGCCCTGTAAATTAATAAAAGTAGATTCAAGTTACCATTAACATTAAACTCTGTGTACACAAATCAAATAGATGGTTTCCATTGTCCGAAGTCATGTTTGTATGTGTCCTGTGTGTTTGTACCAAAGATTTAATTGTTTGGCTGTCAGCTCAGATTCATTATTAGGGTCTCTATAAGGACTCTGTATGTGTAGCTGAATTATTTCTGATAATACATTATTTCTGTGTTATTTCTCTGGTAAAGTCAATTCTATTTGCTTTTATAAAAGCCTCACAAACACAAAATGACATGTAGTCTTTCTGTCTACCTTTTTTTGCTTCAGGTGACACAGCATCTCATACCTGTGCCCTCTGTCACTGTCACTCAGGTCTGGGTTACCCACGGTTCCTTAGTAACCATCTTCCAGAGAAGCTGTGTGATGCCCTGAAGGAACTGAAGGTATTTGTTTACATTTCCTGCAGTCCAATTAACAAATAGGAGCATTCTTTCCCTCTCTTTTTCCTTTCATAAGGAAAGAGAAAATCCCCTCCCGCTCTCTCTCTCAGCACCTGTGTCCGTGCTTCTCTGTCATCATGGGGGATATTTGAGGGGGATGATGGGGACCGTGAGTTGGCGCTCTCTCTCTGCCTCTGGCCCTCTCACACAAACCTAGCTTTGTTCAGTCCAACTCTGGCTCATTTTTGCTGCTTTCCTATATCTGAAACTGGAAACATCTTTCTAAACCTGACCCTAAAAACGTCCAGAATACGTCCACCTGTTCCTATTCCTATACAGGGCTGAAAATCTCTCTTTCTCCCTCTCAGGAGCTGCTGTAGTCAAGCCCAGTCGCAAGTGTCAGATGGAGAACTAAGCAGTGCTGTCAGGTACCCTGCACGGCATGCACCAGTACCCAGCATGCACCAGTACCCAGCATGCACCAGTACCCAGCATGCACCAGTACCCAGCATGCATCAGTACCCAGCATGCATCAGGCCTTCTTAGCATGAGTTGGCTCCCGTAGCAGAGGTCAGGCAATATGAGCATATGCAGACTGTTTTTGTCAAATACTCTCAGGTCTCAGGGGTATTTATGTCTCAGATTAAAATAGGATTCCTTTTACGGACATACCAACTGTATCCTAGTGGTGTTTCATTCAATCTCTTGTGGAACATATACTATATTCCTGCAGCATGCAACCGGCGTGTTTTCCGTAGGCTGAAAGTGCTTCATTTCAGGCTTTTCGAAAGGTCAGGAAGACCAAACATTGTTTGATTTTGTTTGGTGGTTGTTGATGGTCTTGCCTGCGCAGAAGCAGGCAAGCTGATTAGACTCGCTGACCTTTCTCAGTGGGTTCACGTGATATAGAGATGAAATTCCCTCTCTGTCCACATAGCCCATTTTAAAATTTTATTATTCAACACAATTTTAACATTTTTGAGACCTGCAGTGAGAATTTCCCCTACAGTTGAGTTGTTTTATTGTTTGTTACGGTTGCTGTGTGAATGTGTGTGCAGATGTTGCTGAGATCAGGTGTATTGGTGACCCTCATCCTGGGCGGAGCTCAGCTTGTGAGGGTGGCCATTGATGGAACGCTAGTGGGGCGACTTCCTGCTGACACCATCAGCGATAGTGAGTCAATGCTATGACTCTCTCCTCTCTTTTCCTTTACAATCACTGCTCATTTTCCCAGCATGCACCTGGGCGGCACGCACACCCACAGGTCGCGAACCGCCGTCCCTTCTGTTTCTCCCTCTTGTGTTACTCCCACAGGAAGTTGGGAAGTCACGGGCGCGCTTGCGCACACACTCCCTTCATCCTTGTGGCTGAATCTCGGGGGGGATATGGCAATGCTCCCTCTCTTATTTCTGATTTGTGAAATTGGACACTCTCCCAAATCTGCTAATTATTTTCTCATATCATTTATTGTTTGGAGCTTATATGGCTAAAGCTCTCTGTGCCAGGTCTCCAGATACCTGACAAACCTCTCTCTTCCTCTCTCCCTCTAGTCAACCCACCCCTTCTTTTTCCCAGTAGCCCCCTATAGAGTGCCTTTTCAGGCCCTCAGAGCCCCTAATTACCAGAGTAATTATGTGTGTGTGTGAGTGAGAGAGAGTGTAAGGGTGGGGGAGCCAGGAGGGCTTATACATCTGTCACTTATTCAGTTACTTTCACACACAGTCAGACCTGTTTTCACCCGGGCAACTTCACCAGTTCTGTAGTAAATACAGAGCGACTGAACGTCTGAAGACATTCTTCAGGCGGTGTATAAAGGCTCATCTGTCTAAAGCTACAGGTCATCAGAGAAGCTTCTGTAATGTTTGTTTCATTGCTTTTACAAGTACAATCACAGGTTGAGAAGATCCCACACAAGATTTTAATGAACAACATTTTCTCAACAGGGTCTGTTAAATATCTGCATTACTATTACTGACACTACAGAAGTGATGTAATGATCCACAGATTAAGGTTGAGATTAACAAATTATCCTCTTATAGTGTCTGTGAGGACCTTACTTATAAATCTTTATATTATAAGTAAACAGTACATTAAATGAATATGAATAAACTGTAACGCTGATAAGTGTTTCAGACAGCAGCATAAACTGTCATGAAGGGATTCAGAATTAACTATTTAAGCAGATTTAAAGCAGTTTATTGATTTATCCTGATCTAACCTGCTGCTCATAGGCTCATATCTTGTTTACCAGCCACTGGACACAGATTTGAGATTTTTGTGGAGGGATTATCATGGTATTTTTCTCTTTATTTGACCACGATTACTGAACACTAATACATGAGTGTTTCTGTAATGTTTGTAATCTTTTAAAAGCATGCTCTGTATTTTATTTCCTTTTTTCCCTTAAAAGGGAAAATAAGTCAGTAAATAATCAGTATCATTTTATCAGCTCAGCACTTACTGTTGGCATTTTAAAATCACCCCTGAGCCTCTGAGTGGCTAAACTAAATAACTAAATAATGTTAAAATATAATTCCTTGTTTCCACATCCATTAGGATCAATTATTCTCCTCCACAGAAAATTAACACAGTAATTTAGCAAGTTTCATTTAAAAAAAGAAACATTTGTAAATTTGAACAAAATGATGTCATGACTACATTTAAACTGCAGGAGGGTTCAGTCTGGTCATGTGGGGAAGAGCCTCGTTTTAAACGCTGTTAGTTTAAAATGAGCCTCGTGTTTTTACGCTTGAATGTGTGATGATTCATTATTACTGCAGAGAAACAGATATTCCGACTCTAATTGCTGTAGAGGTTTGAAATTCCAGCCCTGAATATCACCCTCAACTAAACCTGATTCTCTCAGAGACTTGTATTCATTTTTTCTGCCGTTTAATTGGTTTCATAAACAGATTAATTTGTAGGAAGGGAAGGTTAATTGCTAATCACAGTGTGGAGAGCTTGTCAACAGTTTCATTGCAAATGTGTCTCTTAAACATGAAAGCTGCATAGCCTAAAGGCTTAAGAGTCTCTCTCTGCCTCTTTCTGACACATTCTCTCTCTCTCTCTCTCTCTATCTCTCTCTCTCTCTCTCTCTCTCCTCTGTAGCCCCTTATTAGAATCATGTATTTACACTCCTGTCCTGAATCAAACATATATTTAAATTCAATACATATATTGCACATTAGCATGTTGTTGAGTGTGTGTTGGTCAAATCTTGCCTACATTCTTACATTCCCTACATTCTTGTGTTGTTAGAGTTAGATATCTGAGTTGTTAAACATGTGTGCAAATATATTTTTAGAATCTGTCATATTGCCTCAAGAGGTCATGTGAGTTTTGACCTTTGACCTTGCGCTTGTCTTTCCAGCAGTGATTGGTTGAAGATGATGGAGAAGAGTCAGGTGTGTTGGGTTTACATGAACAGGAAGTACCTGAGCTCACCAGAGCTAGCATGACACATCGACAAACTCACAGCTGTAGAGATTAAGGTAACACACACACACATGCCCAAAGACACATACACACTCTTCAATACACACATTAGCACATTTTAAGAGAAAAGGCAGAACTGTCTCTCTCGCTTTCAATTAAAAAGCTTTAATGAGGCTGGTCTGACTCTTTCCACAGGGCTTTTAGCTGTAATAATTGCTTGGCTTTGCTTGCTTTCTTTACCACTGGGACGAGTAACACTATGATTACTGGAGCTTCTCTCTAATGCTCACCTGTGGGGAACATTGGGTCCAAACACACAGCACTCGTTATAAAGAGATCAAATCCTTTATGACAGCGTGTCTGTTTAAGAGTCCTGAGTTTAGTTGCCACTACTTACAGTATTTATGGCTACAAAATGTCCTTGCCATTGTTTCTAAAAAAGACACATATATTAATATTAAAAGACACACACCAACAGCTTGTGTAATACACAAACAAGAAAAACACAATATCTTTACAATATTTTTAGTTTGCATTATAGACGCACATATGGAAGCGTGTGATTACAGATGTGTTCAGACTGACAGCTCCATTATTATTTTATTTTTATGTTTTAAATTGGCAGCGGTCCAGCTGTGGGATCTAGGAAAGCGTTGCTGTATTGTCTATGGATGAGGTCAAGTCTGTCTCCTTCTCTTAAAGAGGAAATGAAGGTGATCACCCCCATCCCATTCATTCTCCGCCTTTCCAAAGCAACTTTCCCAAAATTCATAACGGAATTTAAGAAGGGGAAAAAAATCTTTATTCATTCTCTTTTTGAAAGCATTAACCTCATTTTAATGGGCCAGAGACCAAGTGTGTGGAGATCACAATTTGGATGGGTCTGATTATGGACTGAACACAATACATAAATACATCAGGCTCTTAACACCCTCCGTACCCGAACATTATCGCATTACTGGAGCGCTTTGTTGCGACAGCAGCCCGAGTATGAAAGCAATCTCTCCTGCAGTGTAGCTGGGCTCCTGCAGCATGGCCCTGATAAGCGGGGACCGTTCAGCCCTCCCCCCACCCCCCAAAACCCCTGCCCTCCCTCCTGACACCACCCCCGCCCACCGTGCCCCCCCTTCAGCCCGGCTGTCCCCATCCTCTGCCTGCTCCACTGGACTAAGCTTTGAGCCTAATCCTCCATAAAGGAGGTTTGATTATTGCTGACCAGCAAGCACAGGCAAGATGGGGAATCAAGTTTTGGGGGGAGGGTAAAATAAACCACAGAAAGAACGATGGATTCTGTTTTGTTTTCCCACCGTTTGAAATGGTTTATTTTGTTTTTGTTCAGTAATTATTTTATTACATTCAAATTAATACTCCCTTAAGATGTATTTTTCGTTAGAGCATGTTAGTCAATGACTGATGTCAATAAACAAAATGTTATTTTAAAGAGCTTCCACATAATTTTTATAGTAGTTTAAAGTGAATTTGCAGTAAGCTTACAGTAAAAATGATGTTATGAACATGCTGTGATGCATTTTTAGCCCTGCTAAGTGTTCATAGACAGAATTGTTGACATAAAGAATACCTGTGTCTTTATGTTAAGAGTAACTATGTTTGCTCTGTTGATAAACCCATTCAGAATCTAATATATGGAAATATACTTGCCAGTATGCTGTGTGAATAGTCGCTGTCCCTTTAAGAGCCATATCAGATATTTTGATGACATTTATTCATACTGTGGGCTGCATTAGGGGTCCTGATAAAAACCTGTATTTAAACCTCATCCCATAATTTCTGAAGAGCTTTTATATGTGCACCACGAAACAGTGGGCTAGGGTAAGAGAGAGTAATTCTCTGTGTTGAGCTGTTTTGTACCATACAGTGGATTCAACTTCCTTTAGAGAAGCCTGTTTAGAATAACTCAGTTATTATGTCTGTGTTAAGTCTAGACAGTAGTGAGTGATTAAAGCTGTTTGTTCAGTGATCGCTCTATCATCCCAACAGCAGGTGTGTCTCAATCAGGTGTGTCTCAGTTTAATTTGGCAGTCAGACTTTAGTCAGCAGCAAAAACAGACCTGGGATTAATTAAATTAGAGCTCTGTTATTTAGGTGCTTTCAAGACTGATTCTAACCAAAATGTTTGCCAAAATGTGTGTGTCTTGTAATTGATGTATTGGTTTACATTGATGCATTGAGCAAAGATGACAGGATAGTTGGCATATCTCACACAAAAACAAACTATAAGTTTTTCAGTGAAAACATTCAATTTCACTTTGAAATGTGTGTTTTCTCTAGCAGTGGCTTGGTAATGTGTTTGAAAATTAAAAAACAAATTTTTCTTTGTTTGCACAAAAGGTCTCACAAAACATAATCTTTTCCCTGTTCGGCCTTGCCCACTCTGTGAAAAATGTTCTCAAATCAGGAATTTGAAAAGGGTAATACCTAGAGATCTCATTATTAGTCTGGCCAGCATCACAAAAAACCTGAACAAATGCAGGTATTTCCATTAAAATTCTCATCAACAATACATTTGCCCTGCTACCCAAAACAGTTCAGTGCACATTAGCAAACAGCAAGCTACCATTTTTTATTATGCAGAGTTGTGAAGGCCATGTGTTAAACAGTAGATGCTTTGGCCTGCTGATACCTGATTTTGTTTCTGAACCCAGTTTTCAATGGTGGACCCACCAGGTGGAGGGCAACGCATGGGGCTGAACCAAGCTCAGGATGAGGCCGTGTGCTGGTGACCGCTCTGTAACAAGGAGGTCAAACCCATCTCTAGTGCAATGGACAGAACCAACCTGGTGCTACTTGCCTGCTCAGATACTCCTGTGGTTATGGTAAGCAGATAAACACATGCTCTCATGTTCCTTCAGGGCTGTCCTTGTACTTTCTCCACAATAATGTTTCTGGAATGATGCAGGTAAATTAGGTGAGAGAAGCACTAGAGACAGGAGAATTATGGACAAATGTACACTTAAAAGACAATTAATAACCAAAGAGTCATTTTTGTAAATTTTTATAATAGATAGTTTTGATGATGCTGTTTACATTGCTCTGCCCACAGTGCTGTGCCCAGAGGACTCTCTCTTCTTTCTCCCTGTCATTTTGTCATTTTACTTTTGTTTTCTCTTTTGTCATACTTTACCAGACGCTACAGTGATCTACTGTTCACTTGAACTTTCTCTTTACACAAACAGTTGACCTCTGACCTTTCACCCCCTCATGCTCTTTTTCTACAGTTTGTATTCGGCTCACACTATGGTGCAGCAATACACAGAGACATAGCAAAGGGTTATAAATTAGCTATTTTTTTTTGCTTCCAGTAATTTTAGGTTCATTAACAAGGTTCATGTTGAAGTGTCTTTTGTTGGTCGGATGTATTGGGATGTCAACAGTAAAACAAAACAAAAAAAGCCCAAAACATTGTCCCATGTTGCTCTTATTCACCCCAGGAAACATCAGATAATTAGAGAGAATCGTACTTTTTCCTATATTTCTGTTGTTTTTCCTATAAGTGCTGATATTTCAGGGCCAGAGTTTACTATCCATCCCCATCCCTCCATCTCTCAGTTATTTCATTTTTCTGCCTCTCAGCGGCAGTTTAATGGCAGTGATTCAAAAATCAGCAAGCGATGCCTAAGCCTCGCCGTCGCAGTTTGGTTTTAAACATATGTAAAATCTCAGTTCGTAAAGCAGAGATGAGAGGAACCAGCAAACGAACGCCGTTTCCAATCGCAAATGCACCAAACGAAAACAAACAAGGGGTGGAAAATGCAAAATAAAAAAAGTAAAGGGGGGGAACGAGGAACGACGTTGAATTGCTTTGGTTGGAAACGAACTCTGGATTTATCCAGGGCCTTCATGTATTTATTTTCCCTCTCTTTCTCTCTCTCTCTTTCTCTCTTGCTCTCTCTTTCCCTGTCTCATTTTTCTACGGTTAAAAAACATTAAAGTGTCTCTCGCCTTCATCGTTTCTAATTAAAGTGTTTGTTGTCATTTTCAGATGCGTGGTGTGAAATCAAGCTAGCAGTTTATGTAAGACGCGAGCGGCGAATCAAACGCTTCGCTCGGCGCACAGACACACACTTCAATCAATTCTGCCTCATATATATGTTCCCTTTGTTAAGTTAGCTATCTGCATGCTAAACCCATTTTCTGCTTAGTCTTCAGCATTTAAAAAGTGCGCTTTCTTTCCCTATGTGGTCTTAATTCTTACCCCTCGTAGATAAGCGCTGCCAAAAGACACGCCGCCAAAAGACACACACACTTACTTATTTATGCAAACGTTTAACATTTTTAATCAATTCCCCCTTCCTGGAATTTAATGATTTATAATAAAAACAATTTTTATATATACACTATTTTGCATTTTGAGGTGGTGGTTGTTGTGTTTCAGTAAACATTTGATATTTATATATTTATTTTTAATAGTTGTTTTGCATATTGTGCTGTTGTTGTATTTTCCATAAGCATTAGATGTTGAATATCCTGTTATCTCTCTCAAAACACTTCTCTTTTTGTTCGTTTCATCTGCATATTTACCAGGCGTCTAAACTGAAATTGCCATTTTCTGTCTTTAACAAAACACAAGTACAATTTTTGCAGTTACTGGGTGGAGAGAGTCTAAAAATTAATTTAAAAGTATTTGCAATCATTAGGAAAAGTCACATAAACCGTATATTTGGTATAAATAGGACATATATTGTGTTTGTGATACATGTAATACATATATAATAATAATGTGGTAAATAATAATAATATGTTATTGTTTTCTTAACAGAAAGTGGTCACACATTGGAGTATCTATGGTTACCCTGTGAAACAAATGTAATTTCTGTTGATAAGCATCTTTTACCAGGTAAATACATGCAAATGCTAAATTAAGCCTCAATGTTTGAAAACACAGTTGAAACTTTAATAATAGGTTTAAACCTTAATAATATGGTCCCAAACCTTCCATAGTTTGTATTTTATATCCAAATAGTCATTTGTTAGTTTTATGTTACATATTATACATATTAACAAATGTATTTCTTATTTAGTCTCTCAAACGCCAGTCATCCGTTCTTGCCATGTGAATTCCTAGTTATGTATGTAATGATAACGTAATGATGGTGATCGCTGTCATTTTTGTGTGGATGGCAGCTGTTATGATTGTGGTCCATGTTATACAGAGAGAGAAGATCCAGGTGGAATGTGATTTCCGGGGTTAAATTCTTTGGCATGTGCAGGTGCATCAGAGCGAATGCTTCTGTGTTGATTTCATGCCACAGCGGCCCGACAAGCATCTGAGCAGCACATTTACACACACACACCAGAAGACCAGAGACTCAGCACCGAGAACTTTCATAGATTGCCTTCATCATCATCTCTCTCTCTCTTTCTTTCTCTCCCACTGTCTCTTTCTCTCTCACACTGTTTGCTCTCTGAGCTGGAAAATTGGCTCAAAGAGCTCCACTGCTGTGAACAAGGCCTGCTGCTCAGCTGGACCTCTCCGGGTTTATCTTTCAAGCTCCAAAAAGAAAGTCCAGGGAGGAGAAGAAAAGAAAGAATAGTTTTGACCAGTGACTGAAACCAATAACTAACAGAGACTCACTTACCACTGTTCTCTCTCTCTCTTTTTTGCTCTCCTCCGCACCCCCATCCCTCCCTGAGATTCCGTTTGTCTTTGTGAAATTGAATCTGTCATTGTTTCAACAGCAGCTGTGGGATTTGTGATGTTTGTGTGTGCGTGTTTGTGTGTGTATGCAGGTCTTAAGGAGGATCACTCTGTGAAGATGTTAAAACCTTTGAGGCGGGCGGGAGAAAGACTCTCGAAATGTCCCCCAGTGCTGAGGCAAACATATGGCCTGTCAACCAGCTCTCCTTTATTTCCACACCTTTTTGTTTTCGTTTACCGTTACCGTGGTAAAGAGCTTAGCGCTTTCTCACTGTGGCTATCTGTAACTACTAAACCGGGTAAACAAGTGTGAGGATTGTGGCATTTCTTGGTAGTTCCCAACAATCTGTGCAATAAAGCACAGCATTGTTTGGGTGTGATTGATGTTAAGGGTGTGTATTATTAGCCAAAAGAGTTTGTGTCTTAAAGGGTTATTTATAAAATATAAATTTTAAGAATTTCTTCATCCCTATTGTTTCAAACTCTCATAAGGTGAGAGGAAATTTTAAAGAATGTTGTTGCTGCTTGTTTACCACACAGTGAAAGTGAATGGGGACTAAGGGTGTCAGTTTAGCTTTACATTTGAACACTATGATGAAGTAAATGATGGTAGATTTTTATTTTGGTTGAACTATCCAGCCTATCAATTAGCATGATATTAGTAACCCAGCTAAATGTTTTAGGTTGTAAGAACATTTAATATTTTCACGTAACAAAATTAAACATTAAAAATGTTTAGCTTTTATTAACTTGATTGCTTTGGAAATACGTTGATCATTAATCAATGTTTTTTTAAATCTTTTTTTAAGTAACTTTTTAAAAACATTTCACTAACATCATAATGTTAAATAATGACTTTGAGAACTTTTTAAGAAAAGAACACCAACATTTTAAGAACATTCCCTGTTAGATGGCAAAGCATTGATCCAGTGGGTTAACCAACTTAATATGGGTCAGAAAGGTGTTAACCTAGCCCTAGCTAGCCTTTAACAGTTGTAGCTTAGTGCTAGTCAGGTCAGTTTGGTTGAAACCTTAAAGCAGTATTGGCCTAAGTAATAGTTGGGCGTTGGTCTTTTGCTGACATGGTCAGTGGGGTGTTGGTTCTGAGCCCGGGCCCAGCTGTGGACAGGCCCAGAGTGGGGGCCTCTGTGGCTGGGGCAGGTGTGTCTCAGCGGGGCCTGGCTCTGTGGAGATCTGGCACAGTTCCGGATCTTCCCTCTGTGCTGTCAGCACAACTCCTCCCGCCCCTCTCGCTAAACCCCTCTCACCCCCTGGGGTGCAGCGGGAGTCAGCCCAGGGGGGATTACAGCTCAAAAAAGACAAAAACTCATCCCCTGCTTCTACAGGAACCAACGGCAACCGCTTAACTCAGTCTCCTACTCTGGCACACGCGCCACTGTTCTGTGCCAGCCCATCTCTCTCTTTCCCTCTCTCTCTGTCTTTCCACCTCACCATCTGCACTACAAACACACATATTACAGGTAAACCTGAACTTCCTGTGTGCTGCTGTCTGATAGGACACTTTTTAAGCTGTTTCTGGGCCCATTTTGTGGTTAAATCTCCGAACAAATTTGCTCAACACGTATGTTGGGGCTTTGATTTCTACTGTCTCAGGGCTGGCGTTTGATTTCAGATGAAGGGCTCATGCTGAATGTTCACTTTGTTGAGTTTCTGCACTACCTGTGGCTTCATTTTATCTTTTGTACATAGTAGTTTACCTCTTAATTCACCTGTTTTCAGAGCTGGCCCATACTTTTCAAACCTAGTATGGTGTAGTTTAGATCTGACTCATGACATTGCCTGCATCTGATCTCTTTCTACTACAAGTAATACTGGAATACTGAAGGTCTCTTACCTCCAAACCTGTAACCTGTAATTAAGGTCCGCTGGGTTCTCCTGGGACTGTTCTGTGGTTCTGACTGATAGATGGGCCTCTCCCGGTGGGCCTCCTGCTCCATGATGTCTTTGCTAGCAGGGCATCCCTCAAGAGGTCTGCTGATGGTGGCTGGAGGTCAAGGTGAGCTCCAGAGCTTCCATCCAGTTCTGCAAGGCCAGAGAGATTAGAATGTATGCCATAAAAATGTACACAAACGCTTATACACTAACTGTATGTATTATAACATAAGATGTAGCTTACAAGGAAGAGTGCATTGTTTTTGTTTAACTTCACCTTTAAACTGTATGTTGTTCTTTGTTGGTGACTTTGTTTCCAAGTGAACTGGTAAAAACCCTAGCAGAAATCTAGCCAATCAGATTACAGCTTGCTGTTTTTGTGTGTAGCATGCATCAGACGGACTGTGGGCAGTCTGTGGGCATGCCATCTGAGGCCAAAACTACAGAAAAGCAGAGAACTCTAGAACTCCTGTCGGGTTCATTCTAGAATTTTAAAGCACACAGACATCTGAGGGAATGGCAAAGGAAAGGGCCAAGTCTTCTGAGGTCACTCAATACCCACCCTTGGGCTGCCACCTCCAGGTGCATTCTGGGATGCATTCCTCCGATAAATCATTTACAGTGGCTTACAGTCCCTCAGGGTGCCAGATAAAGTTTGCCAATCATAACCTGCCCATGCCTAGAGTTTAATTTTGACTTTGGAACTGAATGTGACTCCCAACAACTCTGTTGCAGTTTTAAACAGAGCACCAGTAAGTAAGGAAAATCCTACCAGAGAGAGGTAGAAACTACAGGAGGGAGAGAAAGAGAGACAACAGTTCCCACTCCTCTGATCGCATGCCAAGGTTTTGATGAAGAAAGCAAAAACGCATCCTTTCCAACTGATAATTCAGAGCGGCGAGTGAGGCCTGTTTGTTTGCCTGTTTGTCTGTTTATTTGTTTGTGAACGTGTTCGTTTGTTGGACTTGTCTTGCTCACGCGCTCATATTTATTGACTTATATCAGTGGAAGTGCTACATGATGAAGCAAGTGAATCGGACGCACAGAGGATGAAAGAGTTGGCAGACTTCCAGTCTTCCCTAGGAAGCGTCTCTTTCTTCAGCTCTCTTCTCTTTCGCTCACCCTCCCTTCTTTTCTCCCTCTCCTCTCTGAGTTATCTCATCTGGGCACGCGTTCGGCACAGGAGAGCTGCTGTACGGAGTGGATACGGGGGGCAGCTGGCCGGCACACTCTGAGAAAGTGGGAGAAAAAAACAGAGGAAGAAAAGATTAATTTAAAGGCAGTTAGGAACCGGAAGAGGAAGTTGCATTTTTGAGGCCTTTGGTTGCATCACACAGGACACCTTGTTGGTTTTGGTTGTGTCGTATTAGGTCTATGATATCCAAAATGCATGAATCAAATCTTGTGTGTTATTTTAACTGATAACTGATTTAACTGTTCTGATTGAACAGTTTATTTTATTTCCTGTGATTATTATTTCGATTAGAAAGATGTGTGCCCTCACAGAGATGCTTTAAATTAATACTAGGGGCAAAAAAATTATTATTATTATTACTTATTATTTTAAGTACTATTATTTATTTATTTTATTTACAAAATTCTGAAGCATCACTGTCCTCAGGATATTTTTTGTTTCCATTACATTTAGAAAATAAATATTGATGATTATTTCAAGCTGTTTTGGACATACCCATATCATATTGTGGTTGCCTGGGTGATGTTTAGTTTCTGTCAGCATTATTAGGCGCAGCATAGTCACAAATAAAAAAAAACTGTCACATTTTGTGCCTTTGTATGTGTACGTGTGTGTTTTTGTGCTGGTGTGTATGAAGAGCTGTCTGTGGCTGGACTGAGGTCTGTTATTTCTGTCTGTACACTGTTATTAGTCACATTAGTTACTCCTCAGGGGTTTGTGGGAGGCGGCCTGTTAATTTCCCACATGCAGTTTTAATTGGACCCTCTTTGACTTCTCTTCCCAATTCAGTTACAAAAAATGGTGGCCTTGTGTAATTTGACGCAAAATGGCGCCTCCTTCTGCATCCACAGGAGGTCATTTCTGTCTGAGAGGGGAGTAAAAACAGGTTTAGAAACAACCAGAGATTAAAAACTATAGTATAGATCCATCCCAGCTAACTGAAAACAGTTATCATAATGTATAAAAAACTGGATGTTTTTAACATTGTTAGAACCTTTAAAATAACTTTTGTACATTTCTTACTTTCTACATTTACTTATTTTGTCGACGTGTTTTCCAAAGCGACTTACTGTGAAGTTAATGTATACTTTTTTATCAGTACTTTCAATCCCTGGATTTGTGTTGTTTTCTGATGTGTGTTGCATCACTGATGGTCTAGTATGGCAGGATCAGACTCTGTTACGTTATTTATGGCGCCTGTGTGACTGTATGCTTGTGCCTCAGATAATCGGCTACTACACACAGAAACAACAAAAGAGAAACATAACAATGTGCATTAGAGAGAAAAAACACACAGTAAAAGAAATGGAAGTTGCTTTAAACAGCAACAAACTGACAAAGATTTAAAAAATTAATATGGATTTATTATTATTTTTGGCAATGCTAATTTTGCAGAGTTCTGTACTTTGGAGTATGTGATGTAATGTGTGATTGTTTTGAATATGAACACATATATTTTAAAAGCTTTGTAAACAGTAGCCTAATCCACCAGTGCATCCATTAGCTCAGTGTCCATTTGGCTGCACTCATTCATTGAATCTCTCCAATTGATTCCCTGTTGTATTTGGTGTGTTTTTAAGCACCCTCCGTTTCTCTTAAAGGTAATTCTCTGCACTAACTGACAGCAGTATCCACACCTGCAAGTACGTTTAACCTGAATCGACTGCATTTGCTGTGTGTCACAGTTCACTGCACACACACATTTTACCAGTGCTACAGGCAAACAGCACAGACTGACGATCGACCCAAATGTCAATGGCAATCTTACAGAGCGTCACCGCTAAAGATCTAACACCTTATACGTCCAGACCTTTCACAATCTATCTGTCTCTCTATTCCTCATAATTGTGAAAATAAATTGGACATTTTGCCATTTTTAGTTTAGTAGCAAAAAGGCAGAAAAAGAGTAAGGATTCTAGTAGTGGGAAATGTTGCGAGCTAGATTCAAGCTTTCTTGGCTTGCATAAGCACCATAGCTTGATGTGTTGGAGCCTGGACACTGACCATACTAGAATGCAAAACTCAGTTGTTAAACTTACTTTATAGCACTGTGGTGATAGTTTGCCTCTGTCATAGTATGTGTGCTTCACATAATGTATTACTGATGTTGCTGTTTCATATGTGGTTGTGTAATCAAGAGTGTGTTTTCTACTTTCAGATACCAACAATTTGAAAACACATTTGTGCTGGCTGTGGATATCAGGGCCAGAGAACCGTTTATGGTAAGGACACACTTTTGGCTCAATGTGACACATACAATGGCCCAACATGAAGTATTTGGAATGTTTGATCATTATTGAACAACAGATAGAGAGTATATTTGTGTAAAAATGTGTGAAATCATTCAAAAAACAGTTAAAAACAATGAAAACAGATTATAATTGGTTTAATGTTATAATTGATTTAATAGGGTCATCATTGTTACATAAAGTATTATAACCATTTTGGTCATTTTGTTCATTAAATTTTTAATGATTAACCAAAGGTTTTTGTGCAGTAAGTGTATTATGGTGACTGAAATTTAAGTGTAAAATTAATCATAGTTTAAAACAAAGATGTGCTTTAAAATGAGGACATTATTAATGAATATGGTGTAGTTATCAGCATTACACACACAGTTATTCCTCTGTTTTGGCCATAAAGAGGCTCTGGACAGGTGCAGCTCAGAGTTTGAGGCCCCTGGCCATGTCACATCCCCTGTCTCGTACCATAACAAGAGTCCCCGAGAGTTCAGAGAGCAACAATTGCTAAGAGAGGGAGGCGGGGAACCGGCCTGTCTTTCACAGCTCTCGTGACTGGTACACTATCTTTTCTCTCCCTCCTTTTAACAGTCCTGTGTGTCTGACCCCTTTTCTAGGCCTCTCTCCTCTCCATGCCCGAGTGACACCTTCCCTATTAGCGTTCACACCGGTCGCTGTCTCTCTCTCTCTTTCTTTTCTCATGCAGTTTCTCCCTCCTTCTTTCACGCCGATCGCACTCGTTCCAATTCATTCCCCACTAAGTGCTGCTGCTGAGGGCCCCAATTGAAAAGGTGGAGCTCAAGACACACATCCTGAAAGGGCAAAGGAGAGAGAGAGAGAGAGTAAAGGAAACCCAGGTTCGTTATTCTTGAGACATGCACTGGGAAAAGTAAAAAGGCAGAAAGGAAACGAAAATAGAAGACGAAAGTGGCACATTACGAAAGGCCCCCGTGAATCAGTCGTTGTGAATCAACAAAGAGAATGTGAGAGAGAGAAAGAGAGGGTTCGCTAAAGGCAGTGGCGTTTCACCCCGTGGTTTTGGCTCTTGGCTAATTAGCCACAGAAGTTAAATTAAACCACCCACAGGAGAGAGGGAGAGAAAGAAAGAAAGGAGAAAGGCAGAGAACAAGTGGGGGTCCTTGCTCCATCTGATCTGGTCCCCTCCGTGTCACAGAGGTCAACTGAAACAAAACGGGCCGAGTCCCCATGTAAGAGCCCCCAGTATGAGCCGGCCTCGAGTCTCATTGTCTCCAAATCAACAATAGAGCACCAAAAGAATTTCTTTTTCTTGTCTTTTGTAAGAAGCCTTTTGTGAAGTGAAGCACTTTGGTGTTGGAAGAAATTGGAGGGGTTGGAGTCACAGAAAGGGGTAGAGAGGGAGGGTAAGGGCTGCACACTCGTTTGCTGGAGTGTTTTGCATAATTGTAACATTCTATAGTTGTAATTATCCGGTGATGTGAACCCTGATAATGTCTGTGATAATTAATTCAGCCGTATTTCCGTGACTTTGCCTTTTTATATTGCTGCGTTCTTTGTTTTGATCTGCTGATTAATTAATTACATCTTATTACACGCCGCTCTGAAATACTCAACAGCGATTGGTCAGTCATGGGTTCTGCAGTCAGTTATTTTTGTATGGTTGCTAACTGTGTACATGACCATTGTCACTGGCGACCAAAATTTTAATTTCTCATGTTTCTTATCACTTTGCAGTCTCTTACTTTTTATAAAATCTTAAGATTTTAACTGGAATCAATAGGTCATGCCCATTTAGATACTTAGATAAGCAAGATAAGTCATGGCAGCTGCTGTTCATTATTGCTAAATAAACCCCTATAGGACGCTTCACATCGTGGGTTTATTGTAGAATAATAACCAGCTGACTGTACATGATATCTCACATGTTTGTTATTCTTGATTTATACGCTTGCTTTGTTGCTTAATGAGGCATACTGTATGTGTGTGTGTGTTTGTGTGTGTGTGTGTGTTTGCTGTAATACATGGGACTAATGGTAATAATAATTATAAGAAGCAGCTTGCAATAGTTTGTTTCTGAGCAGAAATATAATCTGATAATGAACTCTGTAAGACCCTCACAGACCTCATAGATTACAGCTGTGATCCACAAACACAAGTTCTATGTAATTCTATAAATACTAAAGCAAGATTTTGCCCACAATTCTGCATGTAATGGTTCTCTCTCTTTCTCTCTCTCTTACTCTCTTTTGCTTTGCTCCATTGGTCCATGTTAATTTTAAACTCTTCTCTGTCGTCGGGTGAATATTAAACATCATCCGAGAACCAGCTGTTTATTCTCTCTCCATATGCCTCTCCAGTCAAAAATAACACTAAAAGGCTGTTTATCTGCATTTGAGCCCTTAAAGCTCTTGAATAAATAAGATTAGAGTAGATCCTGTGTCCTGTGTAAGCCGTGCCGAATAAGAGCTATAATATCTGATTTATGTACAGAATTATTGTTATCCCTCTTAAACGTCAGGGTTTCCCTCTCATGTTCCCTGTTTCTCTGCCTGTCTCTCTGTTTCGATCTGTCTATCTCTTTTTCTGCTTTAGAAAGCATTCGTTTTGCTCCGCTTAAATAAAAGTCTTCACATCCAAAGCTAATATCCAACGTTTGGCACTTTCTCAATACCCCAGTTAGCTGCCATTTTTCCCTTTAAAATTTACCTCAGAATAGTGATAGTCTCTAAATGCTCTCTCTCTCTCTCTCTCTCTCTCTCTCTCTCTCTCTCTTTCTTTCTCTCTCTCTCTCTCTCTCATTCTGTCTGTGCAGTTAGTTAGTGTAGAGCATTTATATATATTAAGATATAAATATTTCTTTCTTTTCTTTAAGAATTGTTGCATTTTCCCCCTTGTACAGCACAGTAAATGTACACACAGCCAGTGAAGGTTCATGCCTGTAGTCGATTGTGTTGCTGGAGTGAAGAATTTCAGTTCTTTCTTTGAACCAGGAGGTTATTGGCTCTCATCCCTGAGCCTCTGAAGTTGCTAAATCAAGTCCTGTTTGATGTTTGTAAGTCACTCTCTCCCCCTCATCTGATCAGACTTGCAGAGTCTGGTTGACAATACAGGCATTAGCCCTCTGCAGGTCCAACTGTGCTGCATTCAGCGCTGACTGATGTTCCTGAAGCGGAAGGATGGGTTTAGCGTTTAAACGGAGAAAGAGAGAGGATCTTATTAGTTCAGAGTCAGAACTGAGCTTCTCTCTCGACTTTCACTTTAATTTACCCATGAATGGCCCATCTGAGATGGTCAAATACTCTGTCAATTGCATTATTAAGTTCTTAGAATGAGTCTGAACATCTGAGGATGTTCTCAGCAGATAAACAGCTAAAGACATACATGGTCTTTCAGAATCTACCATAGTCTAACAAGTTTTTTTGTGTTAAACAGTTCAAACATTTGAAATCACTGTAAAATTGTCATTATTTATTAAGGTATTAAGAATGAATTCAGTTAAATTAATTCTGATTGCTTTGATTTGTTTATCCTAATTATTATTGTCATTGTTATTTATCAAACATTGTCATCTTATATCGTTTTGTAACTGTTGTAAAAAGCATTTATCCTCTCAAAGCTAAATTTCATAATGACTTTATTACTGGTTAAAAAGTGTTGCTATTGTCCATGGTTGGAATGTCCTGTTTAAAAACTATTTTATGATGATCCCTTATGTGTTTGTGGACTTTTAGTTTAATGCACAAAAGGTTTCAGTCTGTAAAGCCCTACTTATGTTATTATTCACACGTAGACGTTCTCTGAGCACAGTTTTCATCAGATGATTTACTGCACGTCTCAGTCAGGCAGCCATTTTGGTGGAACTATTGGTTTGACATTTAAAAAGCATGTTTGTGGGTTAATGGAGGTCTCCTGACTGCATGATACTGTATAAAAGATACATTATAACCTATTCACTGGGATAAGAGGGCTTATATTTAAGAAAGAGAAAGAGCAACAGTGAGTGAATAAAAGTGAATGTGTGTGTGTGTGTGTGTCTGTACCCACCTGCTCGTAATGACAATAGTTTAAACACTATTCCAACATGAAGAGCATCGCTCTTGCTTTTGAAAAGGTGACACTTGCCTTTCACAACATCTCTGTGCTTTTTGAAACCAGTATGATTGTATCCGGTCAGAGTTCAGGAAAAACCAGGAAAGATGGGAAACGACATAAAGGCGACTGAACAAACGAG
Source organism: Yasuhikotakia modesta (assembly GCA_036877545.1). Lineage (NCBI taxonomy): Eukaryota > Metazoa > Chordata > Actinopteri > Cypriniformes > Botiidae > Yasuhikotakia > Yasuhikotakia modesta. Next base: position 76,638 of record JBAJNP010000092.1, on the reverse strand, counting down.
CAAGACTGAATTTTCAAAGTTTAATATCGAGTTTTTTTTACTCTGAAACTTCAAACAGGTTATTTAATCTATTTCTTATTCTCTCTTCTTGCCTCTTTTTGCACTGCGCACAAAAATGAAAAAGAAAAAAAAGTGAAGTATTGTCATGTGAGCTGAGATTAATTTTAGATTGCTCTGCTGTTCTGCTTTACCTTCAAAGGACCTCCATTACGTAGCGGAAGATAAGAGGGAGGTGGTGTTAGCTGCTGTATCCGTGAGGAAGGCTAATGAAACAGACGCAGAGGCACAAACATCGGCACCGGGTGAGAGAATCATTCTGGTAATGTTAGTAAATAATAAAATGTTCCAAATATGTTGAGTTTGTGCGTGAAGATGTTTTTAAGTGTGACTGATATCTGATTAAGGCTCATAACCTCATAAAATTCTGAAACTCATACATTTTAAATCTGTTAAATCTGAAAAACATTATTTTGTTTTTGCGTTAATCCTTACAAATTTTCTGGGATGGAAACAAATCTCTATCTAAAGCTAATCAAAAACCAGAGGGTCTTCTTTTTGTATAAAATACAAAAAAAGGTTGTCTGCTAAACTATCTCACCATTGGTCAACAAAACATATAGCCCTGCCCAACATCCATGTCATTGGTTGAGCCAATATTGCTATGTCAGGTTGATCAGACAAATAGAGTAACACTGTGTTTACCTTTATCAGGGAAATTGGCTCATTTATAGTTGTGCATATTAGGCTGGGATACGTCAAACAGCTTCAAAGACAGAACAAAACATTTTGATTATGTCGCAAAGAAATTTCACAAGTGCAAAATTTATCCTAGTTCTGTGTTCATAACACGTACACAGTTAATTTCATTTAGTCTTACGAGTCTTTTATGATATGACGTAAGGTGCGTGCGAAGTCAGACAGTGGCACCACTGGGGAAATTAAAAAAAGTCATTAGGTTTCGTAATGTTTAATCTCTTATGTAATTATATTTGAATTTTTGAAGTATTTGTGTGTGTGTGTGTGTGTCTGTCTCGCGTGCAGACAGAAAGTAGAGTTTGATTCATTCACATTGTTAAGTGGCTGAATAGGACAGGTTTAAAGTGCATTGACCTCAGCTCTGATATTCAGTTTCCTGCCCTCGGTGTGGATGTCCTGTATTCTGTGTTCAAGGCAGACATTTAAATGAGAGAGCATAGAGAATGCATGTGTGAGGAGGGGATGAGGGACACACAGAAGTGGTTTGACTAACAGGTGTACAGATGAGACAAGGGAGGTGTTTAGCTTCTAATAAGGGGGTAAAAACTTGAGGGTGTGTGTGTGTGTTTCCCACCCTGTCTCCCCATAAGCCTCTTAATTATGTCCTAGATGATTTCCCAGCTCTCTCACCCCAAGCGGACCTTAACCTTGGAATGAAGCTCTTAAGAGTGTGAATAAAAGATGGGCAAAATAGTCTGTTTGAGGGCATTTCACTGGTGTTAATAGTTAAAATGTTGCAATAGAAGTCATTGCCTGAAATTCCTTTAATATAATGCAGGAAACTCTCTCCTTCTCAGGGTCTGCTGTGTTCATTATCAGGTCAACAATGTCTGGTCTAGGTGTTGAGATTATTATGGAATAATGGGAATATTTAAGGGAAATTCTGTAGGGCAGTGCAGAAGATCATAAATAGGGAATGAGAGCGGCAGGATTGGGTATTGAAGACGAGGTGTCGTGTTTACATTTGGCTAGCCTGAAGCGAGCATCTCACACTGTCAGCCAGCCGTGACTGAAGGATACAAACATGTACGATATTTAAAAGTGATATTCACTTAAAATTCACATAATAGATAGTAGTTCTCATAAACCACAGACAGCTTTGAGGGTCTAATGATCTGCTGAGGCTGTTTGTGAATCACTATTAAGAAATGTTGCACTTAAAATTCACATACAGGTCATGAAATATTTTAAAAATGGTAAATTGACAACCCTAATAATATATTTCTTTCTTGATTGCCCAAGAAGTTCTCTCTCTCATTCTCTCTCTCTCTCTGTTTTCTTGTCTCTGTCTCTGTCTCTTCCTCTTTATCTTTTTGTCTGTATTTCCATCCTTCTGCTTTGTTGCTACAGAAGAGGATCCACTGTCTCATTGGAGTGTGTTGCTTTGGTGTGAGGGCTGGTTGTAAAGAAGACTTCAGGAGGAGAGGAGTGTAGCAGAAGGATCATCTTATAGTTCACAAGACACACACAGCTGTGCTGTAGGGTGTTTGCTGTGACAAGGTCTCACAGTACATCTCTTGTTGTATGTAACCTTTACTGTCTGGGAAACACATAAGATGGTGCCAATGTCTTATACATTCCTGGTATACATTGTCATGTTCTCTCTCTCTCTCTCTCTCTCTCTCTCTCTCTCTCTCACACACACACACACAAATGTTTTAGTTTACCAAATTCAACATGTTAAACTGTTTTCCTCTGAGCTTGTTTGATTTTAGTTAAGGGTCTGTCTACATTTGGAGAGTGTATTAAGTTAAGCTACCACCAACCAACAGTGAGAGAGACTCAAAACACAGTGTTTGTTTAAATTTATGTCTGCACAAATTCATGTCTCTAATCAGTGTTATTATTGTAAACTTAAAGTAAACTATTCATTTACAAATTTTGCTGTACATTGAAATAATGCAAATAATAATTTGTGTTAATACAAATGCAAAAAATTAAAACTCTGTGATAACCTTGACTGTAACATAAACATTTACTTCTGGTTCACCCAAGTTTGATCCAAATCGTGTGTGTGTGTGTTACATTTTTTATTGTTTTATCCTCTGTGCATCCATTGCTGCTGACGTGGCGGCGTTGACTCTGTAGTGACTCTCTCTTGCTTTCTTTCGCTTCTAAGCTCTCTCTGTCTTCCTCAAATCCTTCCTCTCTCCTCAGTCAGTTCCGAGCGGACGGCTCAGAGAGGATGGGCTGGGATTAAAGGCTTTTTAAAACATAAAATAAGGACTTCTGCATAATTTGGCAGCCTGTTTCACGGCCGTACTGTTACACAACCGTGTGCAAGATGGTATAGCGAGAGATGCTCTCACCCAGATAAATAGCGGTTGTGAGAGGAAATCCTCATCTCATTTTTTCCTTTTTTGTTTGTTTTTTTATTCTATTTAGCCACACTAATCTGGTCTCCGATGACGTTTTATTGTTTCTTATGCCGAGCCAATAAGGCTTAGAGACACTGAGTCCGGCTTTATTCCTGCATTGTGCAAAGAAAAAAGACTGAGCGAAGACGCACAATGAAGTAGCATCACCATCAGTCGTGCTAAATCCAGCACAGTGCCGGCAAACAAGCGGATATCTGGAAACCTCCCAGCAGTTTCCTGTCTTATTTAACAAACATCTCTTTACCGTCCTCTGATTTCATACAGCATGCATAAAAAACACACCCCTCTGTTAAACATTTGGATCTGTGACTCCTTATGAGTTTACAGTACATGCATAGCTGTGTATCTGTTTGTTCTGTTGCTTGTCTGGTGTGGGTTGAATCACGTAGGCCCATTTTTCTTTTTTCCACTTCGTCGCTTGTAAACAGCTAGCATCGCTAAAGGAAACAAAACAGCCACAGAAACGCTCGTCGTCTCCGTCGCCAGACGCCAAAGAAAAGTAATCGTACAACCCACAATGTGACTGATAACATTCACACAGTCTCGCGCAGCGCATTTCATGCCGCGGCGCATTGGTGGCAGTGGTTTGTGTTTATGGAATTCCCATTAATCCCTGGGAAAGGTCTGACTCCCACATGCAGCATCTTCATGCCGCGGGTCCGACCTGATGTTCTGTGTGAGACCAATCCAGGCCTGACTGCTTTAAACACTTCTACACACTTTTGCATTTACATGAAGAAAACTGCAACATTTACATGCAGCATTCATGGTTGGCACTACATATACACACAAGCATCTGGAGGGTTTGTGACCTGGAGAGATATTGTCATATTATCTATGTTGAAGAATGTCGCTCAAAAGTTGCATTTTTTTTATTGCTTAGCTTACGTTGGTTTGTGCATCTCTCAGTCTCTCTTTCAGCAGGACTAGAGAAGTGTCAGCCTCTGAGGATCAGAATGACAATCTAACATCCTGACCAGCATCACACCTGGCCGTAGTGTTTTCATTTGCATAAACCTTCACTTGAGTAAATGCGTTTCATTGTTCTCAGTACGTTGGATTAAGACGTACAGCTTTTAGTTTAATTTTGTCCTGTGAACCATTATGGATATAATTCATAGTGAATGTATGTTTTACATAGACTTCAACCGCTGTAGATAATTCACTCATTAATGCCATGGGAGTGATATCTGCCCCTCTGTTTTGCCCTCTCAAAAACAGGTTCAAGTTGACTGCCTTTTTTCTGCTTGTATTGTACTTAGTTAATCATCCTAAAACATGAATGTTTTATTCTTTTCTGGCCGCAGAATAATTAAACTTTTTCCCCATACATATTTATTGGACAGTACAGACTGTAGGCTATTACAGGCATTTACATCAGAAATTTAATACATGCATAATCCTGAATGCTAATAGCACAGTCATAATTTACCATGCAGATACACTCCTCCAGAGCAACAGAGGAAGAAGGGTTTGTTACTCAAACTCAACACTTCCACCCACACACACACACACTCACACACATTACATTTTACACACTCACACACATTACATTAACACACTCGCACGCACTACATTTTACACACTCACACACATTACATTAACACACACACATTAACACAGGCTGTTGAGCGGCACTGGAGGGTTACTAACTGTGAGAGATCTCAGACCTATACTTAGATACATTTAGATTTGTTGACCAGGACTCTCAGGTAATAGACTTACACTAATTAACTTTACATTATCTGTTCTGTGATTTGTTTTCTATAATTATCATCATATTATAAATAACCTTATTCTATAAATTGAGTGGCAAAGGGTTAAAATTAATTTTGGTTTACTGTAGATACACAT